>CAMPET010000010.1:301669-320860 GCA_946803715.1 Beroe ovata | reverse complement strand
CACACACACACACGTACATGCGCAAGCCCAATACTACCTACTCCTAATAGACAGGTAATCGGTGTGTAACTAGGTCATTTGGCCCTCCGTTGCTTAGTATAACGTACCGATTATACAGGCTGACCTTGCATTGTCATTGGGCAGTATCCTAGCTTCTACTGGCTTGTTAACTCTCTCCCTCTCTTCCCTCCCTCTCCCTTTCTTGTAGTGAAATCTTCTCCTTTATGCTACGTCTCGTCGTGTGTTTTCCTATGTCGATTTAGTGTGAGTTCTGAGTTATTTTAGTACCGCATTGTCAAGAGTGAGACGTGAATCACTTCAATTTCAATATTTTATATTCTTCATAATGATTCGGGTTAAATAAATCACATAATATATTGAGACCGTGTGTCATTATTTCATATCTAGGTGGATCAACGTGGTTACTTCCCCGCCCTTCACCCTTACCTTCTGACACACAGACTAATTAGCATATTCCCTGAACATGATATTGTGCTGTCAGAGAGTTGTAATTATCATAATTATCAGCTACTACTGAGGTGTGACATCATCAGCAATCAGCATCATCCATATTTTGATCGCCCGCCAGTTACTAGTTACTCCTACTGCTTCGCTTGTACGTGGAAAACAGCGCGTAATGAAATCCCCCTATCAAGGGTGGATATATGTCTGAGTGAAGAGTGATAAACCCCCTATCCTCTGACGTACCATACCGTAATCAACTATTCCAGTACCAGGCGGAACCTAGCTTACTCATTCTAGTGAAGTCGTTACAAAATTGGCAAAATTGAAAATGGGATAGATATAAGCCAAGATTAGTGGCATTGTCCTAAACCAGAATTTGATATTTTGGTAATTTTTCTGTCAATCTGAACAGTTTCCCACACTACTAAGCATATACCAAATGAGTAAATGACACATATCACCACAGTCTGAAATCGTACGTTGACATTTGACACGTTATCGTATGGTTTTTTTACCAACCATCTGTCTCCCACCATATCCTACATATGACAAAGCATATGTCAACTTTGTCATTGATGACCAATGTGTACACACGTCACCCTGTAACTAATTTCAGTAGAATATATGTTATGAGAGTTCGCAAGGTTTCTAGTTGATAGACGGGGGCATTTTGATGGATCATAGAGCTATAATAGAGACAGGAAGACGGGATCATTGGGAAGCTAGATCGCTGAATGATACCCATATCTTATTTTATTCTAACCCCAAAACCCTGCGACTTAATATTTTATGGAACATTTTCAAGTTTGATCATCCGACCCCGCCCTCAATACACACTTTATTCTCAGACTTAGCACCTGAGTGTCCACACACACAGCACACGTGTGTCAATACTAGCTATGAGTCGCTGTCTTCAGTAGCATCATACTATACAGTATACACTATACACGTGATATATTGACATTGTACACACCATACAGTATACACATGACGTATAACACACAATGTATATTATTGTACATACACACATTCGACTACTACTCCTGACCATCAAATGAAATTTATACCTACATTAGCATTTATCATACATGAACGCTGTAAACAAACAAACAAACACAGTATGATGCAGACTTTTTCTGTGAGCTGCTGTACACTAAGGTGCGGTTATATAGAATTAGGAGCAAATATATGGATATACAGACTCCTGCGTATTAAACATCGTGTACAACATAGCAATGTTTTCACTGCTGCTAACACATCCATGAGCCTATCATTGGTGCTTGTTTTCATTGTTCCTGCACAATGTGACCTTGGAGAATTGGTGTTGTGGAGGGTATAATATATGTTATACGCTTGTATCACATTTGCCATTTTCCTAAGAATTCCTCTCGAGAGCCTCAGGTTTTTCATTCAGATGTTTAAATCTTTTCCGGGTATCTTCCCCTTGATGTACGTTATTTCCTCTGTGAAAAACTACAATATTTTATTATTATTATTATTGAAATTCCAGTCTTCATGTGAATTTAAAACAGCTGCTAAATGATAGCGGTATATTTTATGATCAGCCAGATGTCGTTGTAGTCGGCACATTCGTCCGTTTCAATAATGAGAGAGAGATTGTAAGATGTTTCACCTGTGTCCCATACGTATGTGTGTGTGTTCCAATTAATTTACATCGTTACATATTTCATGTCTCATAATGTGTGTCTGTCACTTTTCTGAGACAGACTATTCCCGAACGTTAACATGAGTCTCGTGTTGGTTTAAAACTGTCCCCAATGTTTCGACTATTGTTTACTTGCCAAGTCCCGCTATTAGGTCACCATCGCTCTTTCTACTCGAAAACAAAAGTATCAGTTTTAATTTTTATACTTGACGTAATGGTTCATTTTAGGTAGCAATATACTTGTGTTAAATTAATAATAAGTTACTACCTACATGACAAATACAATACATCGTTTTTAACTACACTCCGCTGTTGTCAAACTGTGTGCTCCCGTCAACCTACACTCGATGAAATAGTGCTTCATCAAGTAAAATTCTACCGTCTCTGTGTCCGTGGTCACGTGTGAATCACGTGACTGAGCCAGAGTGTCAACAACAGAGTGTCACGTGACTGCTATGACACGTGACGTGAAGCCAGCTTTATAAGCTGCACGGCAAGCTGAAGCGAGTGATAGAGAGAGATGGAAAGTTCTGGAATAAATCACGGAGAGCTTCAGTCAGAGATATATGGGGAGAGAGTTTTTACAGAGATTGTTTTTCTGAGAATAGAGCTGGTATGAGAGTGGAATACCTGAGGACTGAAGTTGATGACATGGCGAATTAACACCGTATTAGGTAATAACATCGCTATTACATTCCTAACTGTGCGGTATAATGGTGTATGTTTTCTGAAAAATACGTATTATAGTTGAATTTTTCGCAAACAGCAATACCATTACAATACCATACATGCCCATATTATATTTTGTAATCTGTAATATCTCTATGACGCGAGTTAGTTCTATCCCAGTTTTATGTTCTCGCGATAGCTAGAACTATAATAATAATAATAATAATACCTATTGTTGTTTAGACATAGTAATTAGGTATAACATTGCGGAATTCACCTTCTGACGTAGGTTGCAAGCTCGTTAGGAAGTGTTGAAATGTCGCGGAGAAAGCGTCGCGACTCTTCTATCTTCTGATTTCCCTTTTCTTTACGTTTGTGTGTGTGCGTGTGTGTGTGCGTGTGTGTGTGCTATCCATGTCTGTTACCGCATGTATGTGAAGCATACAAAGGGAGTGTGGTTTCCAATCCGATATGATTGGAAACCACTGGTACAATATGATGATGTATAGGTCAGACATTATATGAACACAAGTGCACGCTAAACACGTACGCACACACATACACACAATCACACACACACACACAATCTAATCATACAACGTGTGTTGTACAATCACATTACCATGTTAAGCAATAGTATACAAAGTGTATGTACAGTCCAATCAAGCAATGAAAACCACGTGACGTGTAGCCACGTGTTAGCTTGACATGTTTAGTACTGCTGCTCTCGTTCGTATCTTGTTGGGCGCAAGACACGTGAAATGTGGCGCGCATTGCACGTGTTTATGACACGCAATGCACGTGTTTATGACGCGCAGTAAACGTGTCTATTGAACCTCAGAAGTTTATTACACTCCAGTGAAAATGAGGGGAGCATGTGAAATTAGGAAGTGAAATGGACCTTATCGGATTAGGTCCCTCGGTTGGATTCTAGTCTAGGATTATCTCTATACACACAAAAGTGAACCCAACATTCCTAATCTCATTGAATTATAAAATCAGCAGGCTATCTCATTTCTATCCAAGTATTTAGTACATGACATACAGTACATGTTTATTTAGTACATCACAATATACACTGGACATTTGATCTCGGATGTAGATTGTAGACTCGGAACATTCCATTTTCAGACCCGGTTTATCCAGAGAATCGTGTTACACTCCCCTCCCCCGGCTTAATGGAATTATCAGCGAGTATTATTGGGCGCATGCCAAGTATCACACGCTAGCTACACACAAATTACTCGAAATTACTTTACAAACATGCACGCACTGAATCAATGATAGATTGGTCTATTGAGTTTCATATTCTAGAATACTACAAGAGGAATAGTATGTACAGTTGTAAGAATTGCTTCTCGAGAAGCGGATAAGATACTCGTATATCTTTACCAGAAGAATATTACCCTCTGTGTTCATAATATGACGTGGGCGTGGCCCCGGCGTGGCAGTTATACACTTATATAGTGAATGTTCTAGAACTATGTATATTACAGTATATCCAATCCACTGGTAGAGTATCATAGCCGTACACTGTGTTATACCGAGCGGCAAGAGATGGACCATCCATTGCTTCGTGTGACGTATGCTATCTGGTCATTTGCTCAGTAATTTAGTGATTTCAACAAAATATACCGCACATATTCTAACGAGTGTCCGGCTTAACCGACTCGAATTTACAATGGCCAGGAATCTTCTGTGGCCTCTCATTGGTTATCGTACGAGTCACGTGACCTTGGAAACCGTGTCACGTGACCATGGAAACCGTGTCACGTGCCCTGGTAAATCCGGCGTTCAATAGGAGATGGTACAAGCAGCATACAATAATACTACTTTCTTACTACTTGTCGAAACTTTCTCTCTCTCCCATCCTATAATGATCGTAGTTGTTATATCTAATATAGGAAAAGAGGTTAATTGTGATTATAATGTCATTTTGGGACATGTTGTTAATTGTTGTTATTATTTCTTTTTGGGAGTTGTTAATATGCCCGTTTTCTCTTTTTAGGAGTATAAGGAAGACCCTGTCAATTTCAAGCCTCTCACATGCGAAGAGTAAGTGGTTTTGTATGTTTGTACGTCTGGTTGTTTATTTCTATGTTTATTCATTTGGTTGTTTGTTTGTTTGTTTGTTTGTCTGTTTTTATGTATCTTTGTTTGTCTGTTTGTTTGTAAGTCATGTTTTCAACGAATTATCTTTACGCACAGCAGAGCTTGAAACCTGAATATTTTCAGTATCGTGCGAATCAAAAATGAGAAAAAGCAGCGGTCCCTGGAGAAAAAACAGAAAATGGCAGAAAGCAGAAAACATCTTTCCGATATCAGGTAATAATATCTCGATCGGAAATGTCTCCGAAATGTCTCAAAATTTGAAAGGGGGATCTCGCAGATTTCTTTTCATCCGTGTCGAAATTTGATTCGAATGATATGATTTGATCACGGTTTGAAACGCGATTCCGCGAAAAATCATCCTCTCGTATCACTACTTCGCTACACATTTGCAACTAACTTATTTAGCTGTAATTCACTTTACAACTCGTAATCTAATTCTTCGCACTGGAAATACACAAATATAGATCCGATTTAGAGATCAAAAGAATTTACACTCCCTGTGTAACACACCTTGTTTTGAAAAAATCCACATTCTCGTGACCTACATTGGAGCATGAACAGAAAATGAGAATCACAAATGTAGAGCATTACCAAATAATGGATAAAAATCGGAATTATGACCATCTCTTACAGTTCACTGATTTCAGAGTACTACAACGTAATCTCGTCTTTGTTACCGGCATTCCGCCTAAACTCGCAGATGTAGAGGTGAGTTAGTGAGTTATTTTAGTTAGAATTGAGTTAGGTGAGTTTGTGAGTTATTTTAGTTAGAATTGAGTTATTCGTGTTAGAATCAAGTTATTTAAGTTAGAGGTGAGTTATCCCAGTGAAAGATTATTCTTAAAATAGTGTTAGTAAGTGAGCTAAGTTTAATCATCTTTTAGATGCACTCGTTTCCTCAATTCTTAGATGAAACCGTTCCTAATTGATTCAAAGCTCGCTCCCTTAGTACACTTATTTGTGAGGAGAAGTATTTTTCAGTTTTTACATCATATAAAATAGTTGTCATGGAGATTGATCGAATGTGTATATCGGATAAAAATGACGTCAATTCCTCAGATCTTGAAAAAGGCAGAGTATTTCGGGCGGTATGGTAAAATACACAAGTGTGTGCTAAACCAGCAAGGGCCCGTCGCTACAGCCTACGCAACATACGTCCGAGATGAGGTGAGGGAGAGGGTGAGATAAGGGCTGGTGAGGTGGGGACTGNGTGAGGGTGAGGGAGAGGGTGAGATAAGGGCTGGTGAGAGGAGGGTGAAGGGTGATTTGGTGAGGTGAGGTGGGGACTGGGCGCGCCACTCGGGGAAATGAGGTGAGGCGTGGTGAGAGGGTGAGAGGAGGTGAGGGTGAGGGGTGGTGAGAGGCCGAAGATAGGGATAAACGTGAAGGTGAGAGTCCATCAATTTCGCGTATCAGAGTGAAAAAGCGTACTATAAAATGTGTGTTACGTAGGCATATGAATAGAACAATAGTATGATGCAATCCATAGCGAATATGATGTGTGTGTGTATGTGTCTGTGTGTGTGTCTGTGTCTGTGTCACGTGACGATTGCCTCATTCAGTCACGTTGATCGCTGCTATTGTTCCTAAAATAGCTCTGATATTCGATGCTCATAACTGTTGGATGATTCATGATTTTAATTATCATTAACTACACTAATGTACTGTGTTTAATTCAATCGTTGGCAAATGTGTATTATATATAATGTATGAAAATAAACAACGCGACAATAAGTTGCTTGAATAGAAATTTCAAAAGTAGCTTAATAAAAAGTTAATCATATGTATGAGTAATGAGTATAGTTAGTCCTAGGGCCGCAGCGGGACTATGAAATGGTTTACGCAATGTTTTCATCACGCAAATGGTGAGATAACGCGTGACCCGTGATCAGGTACCTGGAAGCACTACTGTCACTATTTGAATACCCAATAAACTCTCGCGCGTGTGTGTGCACAATCATTAATCATGATATTGCGGGTATTGCGTGAACAATCACCTTGTGTATAGTGAGGAGTACACCATGTATAATGTAGAATCTATACTACATCTATACATATTGTATACAGAATCTATACATCAGTTTATAGTGTATACTTGAATATATCTGCATTCAATTGACTATTTTATAATGCTCACACGAACTCTGAATATCTTGCGTTTTAGGCTGAGGCCAAGATGAATTCTTGATCCCTGTTATTGAACTCAGCTGCATCCTAATTATAGATCTGTATTTACATTCCCTGTATAGTTGATGGCAAATGACTAGGTTTCTCACGCTGCATTAGCCCAACCCCCGTCGCCCAAACTTTAAGGGGGGTCTTAATATTACTGGGATTAAAGAGGGTCCTTAGCTCCTCTTTTGTTAGAAATGAAGTTATATTGGCGGGTAATTGATTCTATTGTCTTGTAAAGAGAGCTTTATATTCAGTCCAGTGAGAGTTTATTCAGTATAAGTTCTGTGAGGTTGTAGTATGAGTGCACCTGTGTTAATTCTCCATTCTTCAGGACGCGTTTAAAGCAGTGTTGGGGATTAACGGCACATACCTTCAAAACAACATACTCAGGTACACACACACACACACACACACACACACACACACACACACACACACTTGCTGAGAACTTTGTTGCATTCTCGGTTCCCCCCTCTATTTCGCACAAAGTTCTAGGATGCAAAGAGTTATTTTCAACATACCACAGGGCATCACTCGGAACTACGAAATACTGTAGCTATTTCTTGAGGCACCTGCCCTGCCCAAAACAGGTAAATTCATGGAGGGACAAAAGTTTCCTCCTTACAAAGCTACAATTTCCCGTTATCAACGTGATAATATTTGCAAATCTGGCAATTTTTCAACTTGCCCCAGGATTGCATGTACCTGCACGGACTGGGCGATAGTTCAGCTAGTTTCACCAAGGCAGACATGCAAGCAGGCAAACACCAGCAGTATGAAAACATCATTTTCAGAGAGTAAGTTCCTTCTTTTTCTTGTCAACAATAAATCGATATAAAATGAGCATCAGCATCATTGCAGACATGTGATAAGTGGGAAACACCACGCACACACGCACACACAAACACACACACACACACACACACACACACCCCCTTGGGGCTTGGGTCATTTCGTGTTATCATCAGTAACTGACAAAAGTAATTCATCTGTCAAATATTCGTTCGATAACGTTAAGCCATAACAACCTGGTTCTATTTTTGGCAAATTTCCATGTGTGTAATTTGATCCAAGTGACCACTGGTTTGGAACCATGGAATAACAATTCCGATGATCATTGTTCATAATATTCATTCCCTCTGCTCCCTCAGGTACTTCAGCAAAAAAGCTGAAACGATGAAGCAAAACATGACGAGGCAGAAAATTTCCACCAAAGGTATGTTACTGTGTAACTACACACGATAGATCAATACCCCACATTCTTGAACCACAAATTGAATTAATTGTGATGATCTGCTGAATTAAATCTCCGATTTAATCTTATCAGATCTATGGACGAATATTTTCAATTATCACCGATAACCCTGGTTTATACTGAAATCTTCCATCAGACGATTTGACCTGTGGTACGACGCGCGACGCTTGGTGCGCGCCGCCACCCGCGCCAGAACAGATAGCTGAGCCGCGCACTATCCGTTCGCTCAGCGAGAGCGAACACAACTTTTACAGCAAAGTATCAGTATCCGATCCAGACTTATCTACAGGTAATTGTAACTGTGGATCTGAAGTTAGATTGCTGCACCTGGATGTTGCTTAGTTGCTCAAGTAAATGTTGCTCCCCCTTCCCAGGTACTAGGGAAGTAAATGCCCCGATTGAAACACCTCCAACCCTGGATTGGAGTGAGGTCAACAGTCAGCGACGAAATTCACTCTCCTCACCTTCAGAAGATGAATTAGGTAATGACAATGATTGTGGAATGTGCGAAATTGCGCGAAGATTCCTCTGCGCGCTTTTCCCTAGGTCTACTAAAGCAAACAAATGTAGCATTTTGATTTTGGTACATCCCATGAAAAGTACCCATTAGCAAGCATTTAGTGTGTTTACGCGCCGCGCGCGCAATTTGTGCGCGTCACCTTAGCAGAATTTCTATATCAATTTCCGGTTTGTACAGAAAATGTGAGAAATCTCTCCAACTTCAGATTTCGATCCCTGGGAAATTAGTAAAGATGGATTAGAAGAACTCATTCAAAATCAAGCAGATTCAGGTACTTGCCTCGTATTTCATTGCGTGACATTGAGTAGAATGGTGTTTACTGAATACACTTGGGGTCGAATCTAAGCAAATTCCCTCAAACTGTTCGTTTCAGAGCCCCCAGTAACAACTCCGCTTTCCCAGCCGTCTTCCACACAGTCAAATTTCTCTATGACTAGTCATTTTCAGGTATTTATTAACGACTGATATCAATGATTCGGTCTACATATACTGAATAATATGAAATCATTATCGACTTTCATTCCTGCAGGTGCAGAATAACTTCATTAATCATATCCAACCGAAGCCAGACCCCTTTTTATTCCAGTCTTTCCAGCAAAATCAACCCGCTCAACCATTTGCTCCCTTCAATCTTGCAGGTGAGCTGAGACCAACATCCTAAGTTAAATTCCTCTGACGGCATGATGATACCATGCATCTATAACATGTATGACAATGACCAATCACCCCAGGACTGCAGCAACAGCCACAACAACACCCTAACCCCGTGGATAGACTGTTTGGCGGCCTCCCCTCTCACGTAGCAGGCCCCCTCCCTCAATACAACCAGAAGAAACCCTTCTCGGATGGCGGGTTCTATAACGGGGGATTTGAAGCCGCGCCGCCGCCACACCAATACAACGATATCAGACTCCACGACCCGAGCATACTCTCTACATCGCCCGGAGACCGCCGTCTCAACACTTCGCCACCGGGCGGAGCGCCGCACAGTCTGGGCAACGTAGCGCCTAATGGCGCAGTCCCGCATCCCAATGGCGCCATGCCCCATCTTAACGGCGCCGGGCCGCTGCAGAATGGATCACACCCTGGATCCCATCCCAACAACCCTAATCTGGACATGAGTTCTCTTCAACAGGGATTGCAGGAGCTCTTTCCCCATGCTAACATCAGCTTTTCTGGTGAGTTAATATTTCGCTACCCCGCAATCAAATGTGCGTCAGATCTCAGATCACAGACAAATGCAACAGAGTGCGAAGTATGACGTGTGATGTATGGCGTCTGTTAGACACTAACGAATATGTCGTTCCTAGATCCGTTTGGGAGTGATGCATTTTATGGAGGAGGGAGAGCAGCAAATGATTTGTGTAAGCGAGTGTGTGTGAGTGTGTGTGTGTGTTAAATCTTCTCTTGGCTCCCAAGTTTGACAACAGTCAGATTTGGGAGCTACGCGTGCGTGTGTGGTGTGTTTTTTCAGTGTGAAGGCTATTGCTACAATTTTGTATGCGTGTGTATGTGCATGTGTGACGTTCTGCTGGATTGTTGCATCTTGTTTGTCCGTCCGTTTGTCTGTTTGCTTATGTCTGTATGTCCGTTGCTGTTTGTTACTTAACGGGACTGGTCAGGTCAGCAGCGAGTAAGACAAGCTCCACCAGGATTTCAGACACCCAGTTATTCCAATCAACTCCTTTGTCAACAGCTGCAGAATGAGAACAAAGTCATCAAAATTCAGTGAGTATTGTCCATAGGATGATTTGAACAACATACATTATAACCATGTACCTTTGCGTCAAAACTTTTCTCTTTTATGGAAACCTATTACCCATCTATTTCAGATAAGGAGTCAAGCTCATAGACTGTGAGAGTTAGATAATGTGGAAGTCTCCTTTCTTTGTCCTTAAGACAAAAAACATACGATTGAATTTAAAGTTAGTACCCGGGAATTGATTTAAAAATTTGATTTGCCCTAAGTAATTTAGTGTTATCAGTGTGAGTGAATGGGAGGTTTAAAGGCGCCTCGCGTGATCATTTGGTCCACGAGCATGGATGGAGTTGATTGGTGTATTTTGATTCTGTGTAAAAATCTCTTTGGTTATTTCGAGTTTTCTTCTTTTTAACGGAGTTTTCTCTCGAAGAAGGAGAATTGAGTGCATGGCTCCTTCCGCATGAATTGTACAGTTGTTTTGAAAATTATAAAGCGCCTACCATTAGATTCGCCCTTATTAGTAAACGTGTTGTATTAATTGTATTCAGAGTTCAGTACACAATGACACGACATCATTCATCATTGCACTCTTGCCTTGCTGCTTACCATGAAATCTTAAGTGAATCCAAGGGAAAGTGCAGTAATGAATAATGATACCTGGTAGTCTGGTACGACTCTGTAGCCACTGGACGTAGAGTTGTGCTAGAATTCTACTCCCTACCCAGTACCCTCGCTCATCGCTGGCGGAATTTAATCATTAATGATATTGATTATAATCCCTGTCGTCGTATCTGTAAAAAATATTTCAATTTGCATTATAGAAATTGCTATGTCAGCATAGGATCAGGAATGTCTACTAGAGTCGCGTCGCGGAGTTGTAGGATTTCACCCTACCCTTGCTGGCCCCTGTCAAGATAGCCCCTGTCAAGAATTTCATTGCGCGCTTGCCGCTTGATCGCGCCTCGCGTCAGCTGGGCTTAGCATCGTCAGGCAATGGCGGGATTTTATCCCTGGCAAGCGCAAGGCCTTAAGGAATGACAATTGAATTGCAATTGCGCGGCGCCGACGGTAGGGAAAACCCTACAACGCGCGGAGTAATGGAGTATTCGGTCACGTGCAGCGTAGGAACTGGCAAGCACAGCGCCAGTGCAGCGAATGTTTATGCAGTTCACGCGCTGCGTGATCTGACCCAAATACTCCGCGCGCGCTGTGCGTTTTCGTGTTTTTTACGAATTTTCAGACCACCGATGATCGAGTAAATAAGGGGCGCGCAACGTGTACGCATGTAATTCACAGAAAGGTTTTTAATAAGAAAGTTCTTAATTTGGGCACCTTGAATAAAGGTTATTTAACATTGATGTAAGTGTTTGAGATTTGCACTGAATATTTGAGTTGATCTTCTGTCAAAAACATTCTATTCTATTCTATGTTCGTAATTTGTGAATTTTTGTTTCATTTGCATTATTATTTATGTTGTAAAAGTGGTTGTGTAATTCTATTCTATTCTTTATTTATATTGAAAAAAATTATTTGCATTCAGTTTGTAATCATTCATAATTATTATGATTTGTTGATGTATACTTAGGTGTCATCACATTCCTTTTTTTATTTTGACCACTCTTCATCTGGTACTTATCTTTAGAATGATGGTGAACTTTTCACTCTAAATGTTAATCAATGTTTGTTGCAACAACCTCGTGATCCATAGATAGAGATACAAGACAATATTTGTGGACTTGAAGCATCTCACCTTGATTAACACCACAACTTTTGAGAGATTTGTTGAATTTAGCATAGAAACTAAGTCCTGATGTCATGTAATTGTACCCTTTTTCCAGCATCCCCAGTAATGTATGGCTGATGATTTTACTTGCTGGTTGGCTGTGGTAGGCCTACCTAGTGCCAACTCAACTGAACAAATAGGCCCTGGAAAATCATGTCTTTGCAACAGATTGTTGAGGTGAAGTTTGTGATCTTTTTCAAATCTCCTAATTCAAACATTCCCTGTGTGGAATAGGGATCTTTTAATCATTAAGTAGGTACAGTTTGGATTTCCAGAACAGTTTTCAAGTAATTGATTGACCAATTGAAATAATGAAAATTTCACACAGGTGCAAAGAAGATGATTATTCTGAACACCATCCATCTGGTATTTCACATCAAGATTTTTGTGGAAGAGTTGTCAATAATGAGAATTTTTTGTACTGGGGTTATGTGCAACAGACATTTGACAGCACTAAATGTGGATTTAGGATAATTGAGCATACACAGTTCTATGATGACAGTAATTTCAAGCCGTTTGGTGGAGGAGAGAACTATCTCAAAAGAGCAATGAGAACAAAAATCACCACACATGGTACCAAGTATCAATATGTTGACTATGACACCCTTGCTGATAATAAGATAAGTAAAGATTTGGATGTATTTCCCTGTGAAAAGCATGACAAAGTTGTGGTTGATGCATTTGTTTTTGTGTTTGATGTATCCCAAAACAATGTGCACTTTGTTGAACAATACAACATGGCAGAAACATTCTTCAAAGATTGCAAAAAGCCTATCATTATTGTTCTTACAAAATATGATGCATTGGATTGTAAACATGTTGAAACTCTAAGGCAGCTTGCAGGTCGGAACAGGGCTCCTATAATTGAGACATCAGCAAGAGAGAATATCAATATTGATACAGTCCTTTATGCAGCCTTCAAATCAACAAGAAGTTCCAAAAATACCATAAAAAACCTAACATTTCCTGCTTATGATGAATCATTCAAGTTAATGAAGGAAAGAAAAGCTCAGGTCTCCAGATTGTTCAATGCTCTCACTGAAAAAAATGTGGTTGATAAGAATGTGAAATGGCATGAATTTCTACAGTTTTGTCGAAGCAATAAAGATTTTCAGAATTATTGTGACCTTTATGGTACAAGAAAAGCCAAGTCGATTTTGGACAGACATCTCAGGAACCTTACTCTAAAATTAAACGAGAAACGAAAGAATCTTTACTTGAAAGATTTGGATTCAGTTTTCACCCATTTCATTGATAATTTAGCGTTTTCTCAGCACAGTGCTGCAATAGAGTTTATAAGGAACCATCCCGATTTCAATGAATACTTTGTGGCTTTACCTGACGAAACTACTTGGAAAGATGCTAGCTTACAACACTCCCCCGAATCCAACCGACCCCTAATCCCATTGGACTTACTGAAAGAGCAGGAAGCTTTGATCTGCTTTGAGAACAGGATAACTGAACTTAAAAAACGTCAAGAACAGATAGAACTTGCCGAAGAATTTGAGAAGTCGTTGACACTTGCTAACAACATAGTTCCTGGTTTGAGTCTAGATGACGTTCTCGGTTGTGTTGATGAGAAGTTCTCTAGATTGAATCGGCAGAAGAGCAGAAGCATCTATAGTGATCACCAAGTCGTGATTACCAAACAGTGCGAGAGGAACTTTGAAGAAATGCTTCTCGAAAACACTGAACTCTTCAAAGCTCAGTTACCAGGGTAAGAAATGATTTCTCGTTCAATTTTTTGTGCACAGTTCTCTCCAAATATATATCGATATCTGGCATACTAAACTGACCAAATATTATTCGTCCCAGAGGTGATCTAAAGCCGGACGCAACCACTTCTCTTGCATCAGCCCTCCAAGAAGATGTAAGGTGGCAGAGTTTAGGAGGTGTCCAGAGCAAGAGACAATGCCTCTTACTCCAACACCTGGCTACCATTGTAACTGGTGCCCGGAATCACTGTGAATTGTCCAGTGTGGAAAAGGGTTACAAGTCACTGATAGTGGATAAGAGCATCTCGTAAGTATTATTATCATTTATTTAAATTGTACCAACGTCAATTTGATCTGGTACTGTACTGAGTACTTATTGTGTTCCGGCAAAGTGCAGTGTGTAACGTGTTCAATTGTAGGAAACAGGTACAATTTTGTGGGAATAATTTGATTACGATTATCACGTTGTCACCTCGAGAATGGCAGAACAATGACTCGGACATTAATTACCACTGATCGATATTCGATATACGATAATGTTTCTATCACTTATGGAGGCTGTTCCTACAGATTCCCTCATGTCCCATTCTTCAGTCACGCACACTCTATATGTTAGGCGTTTGTACATAGAAAGCGCAGAGATACAACTTTTATAGAAGTCCTTCAGCAATATTCAGCAAGTTCGAAGATTGATACCTATAGGCTATAGGTTACTTTCGCGCGTTATAACTGAAATAACGCGGAACCATCCACTTTATCTGAGCAAATTACCTCCCATATTTGGTATAATTGATATTGATTGTACAAGGTTTGTACATAGTGATATTGCTCTTCGCATTGAGTGACCAGATAATTTGTCATCACCTCGCATTCTATACAGTGATTTATGTTGCCAAAAACTTCACCCTATAGATTATCCAACGAACATTCACCATAGACATCAATTTGTTAGGTATTAAATCAATGGCAGAATCTAATGACTGTGGTCGTTTTGACCTCTCTAGAATAAAGAGAGTATAGATGTAAAAAATTCAGAGAATTCAGAGAATTCAGTTCATTCCATATTCCACCCCATGAACGTTACTGCAGGAGAAAGGAGCTAGGCTACTCCTCGAGACTGTGTATAGAGAGTGAGGAATTCTCTGTCGTCATGATGTCCAGTGACAGCACTGCCAAGAAGTGGGTCGACCATGTCAAACAGGTCAGTGCTCACAGTGATGAAATTCATTCCTCTCATTAGTGCTCGAGAGAACTTATATTTTTCGATAGTTATTCTCTTCCCTTTCACATAACTCGAATTCAGTAATACTACCTTACCCAAACGATTGTTGAAAACAAAACACACGACACAGGAGTTGCACAAGATAACAGTGGAAGATGTAGAGTATAATCTGACTGTGGAGATTAGGGACCCAGATAACTTCGAGATATTCGACGATTCCCCTGTACACTGTGAGTTGAATCTGTTACGATGCAAATATAATCCTTGCTGATTGCCGGTCTTATTGGGCTGTTTTTGTCGAAGGAGGCAAAATTATATTCAACGGAACGGCAATCAAATTGAACTTGAGCGTGTACTTTTGCTTTTGGTACATTTATTCTCCATTGACTCAAATCTCGATGACGACTCCCGATTATCCGTTTGAC
Organism: Beroe ovata; assembly: GCA_946803715.1. Lineage (NCBI taxonomy): Eukaryota > Metazoa > Ctenophora > Nuda > Beroida > Beroidae > Beroe > Beroe ovata. Next base: position 305,151 of record CAMPET010000010.1, on the reverse strand, counting down.
ACCGACTGCTGGAAATTTCTCTACCTGAATGGGGCATTCTGAAGAAGGCATTACGTTACGATTGCCAGTTACTATCCCTACTTCTAAACACTCAATTACATAAATAGTAGTTATCAAATAGTATTTCCTTGTCTTTGGCTTCGCATCAACCGATCATGTACTATAGTATGCATCGTATAATAGAGGAGAGAGAGGGGTTACTGATAATAACTGATTACACAGGACAATTAGGGAATTAAGTACTTGGAATACTCCAAACAGCAACGCACACCCTATACTCTCCCCATCTCTATTACAAAGAGTGGTGAGAGGAGGATGTTATAAACAATTCATAATATGTGAGTATATAACCGATAAATCACACGTATGAAATGTGGTATATATGGAGAAATATTGTGGAATCTCTGACAAAAGACAGGTCGCACCAATACTTAATCATCATAGTCACTAAATGTCAATTGCATCTGCCAAAAGGGCTGTCGATCCCAGTAGAACAAAATGCTAGATCTTTCTGTAGGTAGGTTCCGACAAACTCGATTACAATGAATAATTATTAATTAACAACTCAATAAAAATTATCTTATATCATGCGAGAGATGAAATATGATGAAAAAATATCCTTGTGTTTCAGTAATCATTGGCTTCTANACTTCCACAATATTAATAAACCCTCCGATTTAGCACTGTGTTACAATGTCCACATTTTCCTTTACAAACAAGCAAACTCTCGCGATTATGATAACATGTGTCTACTCTTCGGTTCATTCTGACAATGCACAAAAGGAAACGACCATCAACACAATAACGACCATTTTAAGGAGCCCCTGACAAAGCCTGCCTCGCTTTGTCAATTATCGCATCTATGAGTCGTCAGATATCCAGAAACATTGATGTCTCATGCGACTTATATATACAGAGTACACCCAATACTCAAACTCAAAATGAGTTCTCGAACCGCCTGGCACCTATTTGCTGCGGTTCCAAATTGTGAATTTTTAGAATAGTACGTGATTATATCACTGCGGCAGTGCGTGCTTAAATTCAATAAGAGGGGTTGGATATGAAAATGGAATATGGATTAATTAGAATGCATGAAATTCTTGCCTGTGTTGTACATAACATTGCTGTACAATAGTAATTGAGATAGAAATTAAATATGTCAAGGGATAGTGTAGAGAAAATGTAAGAAAGGAAAATGTTCATTTTAACAATGAAAGTTCCTCGATTCACTGTACTCTGATGTAAAAATTGATAAATGATTATTCAACTCTCACTCTTGAAATTTTATGGCAGTTTTGTGGAAATACATATCTCGATATGAGATATGTTCGCTGATATGGGACAGAGTAGATAAGGTGGCATGACAATTCACAGTAGTGTGACCACTGACCACAGGTGGCAGCAGTACTTGAATAATACTCGAGTATGGAATGCAGTAAACAATCATGAGCTATACTGAGCACTAGATCATAATAATTCTATTCAGTGTGTCACCTCTTAGCATCCTTGGGTACTGTTGACACCACTCGGTTAACATCATTCTGAAAACTGTTAACTCGGTAACTGTGACATTTGACTCTGTTGACATCACTATATCATGACGTATCTCTCAGAGACACCGAGTTGTTATTGACACCACCGCATTCATTCACCGCGTATTCCACTACCTGATCAATATTAACGCAATTGTTCGTCCTTGACACCACCACTTTCTCTCCCTAACCCAGGTTAAACTGTGAGCTTCTCACGGAGGAGAGGTTTGGTGACTCCCTATCTGCTGTGTTGTCAGCTAACATCAGTCTAGTAAACCACAGAGCTGACTTTGTGGATAACACTTCAATAGCCAACAGAAATGTGTTCAAGTGAGTGTACCGAGAGCTTTCTTTGAGTTCTGTAGTTTCCATAAGTAATTTATGAATGTCCGTATTCTCAAATTCATGCTATTGATAGCAGATCATTACCTTGTTTGATTAATGAGACTGATAATAATTGATTGCTCGACACATTGAAATAATACTTGACGCGCAGTATAACACGGCACCGATATCCCCCAGTCTCACGATACGGATGTTATACGACGATGATGTCAACTTCAAGGAGATATCGAGCGCGCTATCCAAGTTCCAGTACAGTTTCGTACACCCGTACGAGTCGGACGTTTACGTGATGCACACGGTCATCAGTAACACACCCGTCTTTGTCATGGTCCATCTCCTTCACTACCTGGGTGAGTCACACACGTGACACATTGCACGTGATGAGTGACACGTGACACTTGTCATGTGACATTTCACATTACACTTGTCATGTGACGTAGTTTTAAGTGTTTTTGAGGTCAGGCAATGTTCAGTGGGGGTATCTGGGGGATAGAAGAGATCCAAGTTTTCTAGGAGTTCGATCCTCTTAGCGATGGATAAGTCTCGGACGCCATGTTTGGAAAATGTAAATCCATGTAACAGGACTTGATACATGTAACGTACATAGCTCCTGTAACATAGAGCTCCTGAAGCATAGAGTCCTGTATCATGGAACTTCATGCACACACACACAGTGTCACTAGTCCCAGAGCTTCAGTCGACTGAACTAGTAATTGTATCATCATGATAAGTCCATCGTCACTGTACAATATCGCGAGTATAAGGTAGAAACGTGCGCTGTCTGAGAGGTAGCTCTTATTTAAAACTACATTAAATGTAGTAGGTATTATGGAAGTACGGTACTCTATTTCCCAATCTCTCTATACTTATTTCTAACCGAAAGTAGGGAGAATCATTGATTACAATAGGTTGTTCCTCTGGTGGGCTATGATGAATGATGTTTTTACAACATCCACCGAGTAGGTGCCTAGGCTCCGTGAGTGAAACCTAATTTTGGTTGTCGTGACAACACACAGGCAGTAGTGTGGTTGCGGAGAAAACATAACACCGCCGTCTCATGTTTCAATTGCATGAGGTGGAAAACTGTGTAGAGAATATGTGTGTGTGGTCTGTTTAATTATCCATTGAAATCCAAGATCAGAGAAGTAATTTCCCCGAGAAGTGGTCTCCTCGAAAAGTGATGCAGTAGAACATACAGTGGAATGTAGGTTATATTGTCACCTAAACATAATACGTCATTCTTACATGCTCTAAATTCAGATTCCTAAATTCAGATTTTGTGTAAACAACAAATAAGGATTAAGAAAGTAGGAATTCAAATGCCAAGACCCCTTTGATACGTACTGCTCTATAATCTATTCGTTCCTCTAAATCAAACAGTTGAAACACAGCAACACTCTGTCTGAAGTCTCCACCTTATCATGAAAGTGCACCTGTGTCTCTATGATATTGAGACATATCATGTCAGCCGATTATTCAATTCCATGACGTGATTGTTGATATATGATCTGTGACCAATGATTCAAACTAGTTTCAAGCCATACTGTCTGTGTGTTTGCGCGCACGCACGTGTTTATGTGTGTGTGTGTGTGTGTGTGTGTGTGT
>CAMPET010000010.1:281894-297279 GCA_946803715.1 Beroe ovata | reverse complement strand
CACACACACACACACACTCCTCTCAGAAACGACTTGTCACTGAAGAGCAGCGGATCAGTATCTCGGAAGTACGGATCTCTGGATAGACGGGGATTCGCATCACCACCTCCATACGGCAACCACGGCAGGTACGTGTGACAGTGTGAGAGATAATGCACGAGATAGTTTTCCTGCCACATTTTGTGACAGTGTTACTGTCAGGGTTAGTAACAGTGTCTGTGACAGTGTCTCAGAAATAGTGTCTGTGATAGGGTTAGTGACAATGTGACAGGTACGTTTGACAATCTTAGTGACAGTTATAGTCACTATGACCGTGATAGTGTCACTGATAGTGTCTGTGACAGTGCTGGCGTTAAGTTTGGCTTTAATACTAAGAGGGGTAAGAGTGACTAAGAGTGGCAGAAGATGTGTTATGATTTACCAGCCCTTTTATCGATTATTCTAAAACCACAATACATTGTGACTATCATCGAGCATTGAGCAAGTTCGTGACTTTTTATCTCCATCATGATGATTGTTCATGTCTCATCCCCAACTGATAATCATGTCCCTCTAACCGATAATTGATTTCATGTGTGATCAGAACACATATAAATCTAATATTGGAACACTCACTGGTGTGAACACGGTACTCCTCGTAACCTAATTATAGCACCAGATCCTCTAGTGCGATTTGATTAGGTTACAAGTTCCATTATCTCACTCTAATTATCTCACTCTGAAAGTCATTGATAGGCACCTAATTTGTTAAAGTGGTTGCTAGGTGCATGTCAATCAATACCTATCAACTGCTTATTGCTACCTGATATTTGATCATGAAATATTAGTTCAGACAGTTGTCACAATATTCTGATACACAATTCCTGAGTACATTCATCATATACTTTGTGTCTATGAAAATGTTGGCATAGGAAAATCGATTGTCCATCCATATTATTATCCGTTACAATGCTTTCTCCTGACGCTGCGATTTCGTTCTTTTTGCACCAATTTCACGGTTTCCAGCGTTATTTCCAGCGCTATATCAGCCGCCGTGGTAATAACCTTGGTATAACCGGGCGTCGAGTTTGCCCTGTTGAAAATCATTACGAGAGGTATGTTGAGTGTAAGAATTTTCAGTTAGGAGGAGAAGTTTTATCACTGAATATTTAATGATGACCGATAATCTAGACTTTTCCAGGTTCATATTTCAGCGCGCTATCGGAAATTCCTGAAGCCCTTATATAAATCCAAATTAGGTTATTTCTTACCTGAGTGATGTAAAACGATTTCCAATTCAAATTAATGTTTTACAATTCGAATATATACCTACAGCTCACTAGCGGTCACACCCTGCATCTTGTGAAGTATGATATGATCTCGGTTTCGCTTTGTGGCGACGTGAAGCGAAATTTCAAGCAAAACTTCACACTGATAGACTGCTATCATCAATACTGTCGGAATGGCCCTAGCCGAATCATTAATGATGTTGTATTATACAGACGTCTATGATATGATCATGCCACGGGTATAGTGTTACTAAGCTAAACATCTCAAGTTGTGTCCATATCATATGATGAATACAACGTTCATTTTGCCGTTCATTCTCTTTCATTTCATATATACTCCTATTTGTGTTCCCTACCGAGTTGTTTTAGTATGGATCAGATCGTGCGATAATTCGAGCTCATTTATTAATTAGGCGCGTGTGTGTGTGCACGCGCGCGGCTACTCTTTGTGGAATTCCAACTGTATGCTTATCGGAATTGTTCAGGATGAAATGCCCTTCTTTTCTCCAGTATGATCTTCCAAATATCGGATTATCACTGCAAACAGTGTTCCCTGTCATGCGATTAGGGTGCTTGTACAATACACAATATGGTCCAGTGTACAATGTACAATATCCAGTGTACAATGTACAATCAGCGTTCATTGAAACAGAAAGATCATCGTGCCCAGGCCTAGGGACAGCTGATAGACATACTGACAGCTTGATATTCGGGGGTGCTGTAACAATGAAATCCTGCTATAGGATGTATGCTGCTCTATCACTACTTCACCGTATAGTCCACGTTGTTAACGATTACTGGTAATTAGCAATCAATTACTGGTTGTTAACAACAAACGTGTCATATTATAGTGTGATTGAGAAGTCACTGACTCAGGAATCCTCTTCCTGCTTTGAATGTAGAGAACTGCGCTTAAAAGGGATCCCATGTTATTAAATAGTAATGTTAAATTGAGACTGTTTATAATGTTTATCATCGTCAGAGACTATTTCCTTGTGTTTGCCTAACACTCGAATAGATATCTCTCCAGTTTCCCGGACAGATTGAAGAATCTGAGTGTCAGTTGGAACGAGCTGCGGGAGGATGCCTCGTCCATCAACCACAAGTGGAGTTCCATGCCACGGAATATGAAAGGTGAGAATATTTTCCACAGATATCGTGTTTTGTGGAATTTGGGGGGGGGGTATGTTAATGATCAGCGTACTTATTGGGGACCCTTTGCCAACCTCAATCAGGACCCTCTGCTGACCCCTATCAACAGTGACCTTATCAGGGACTTTCTCTGAAACCCCCTTTGCTCCCTTTGAGCACAATTGATGCCCATGACTTCCTGAGAATGAATGATTTTCTACAAGTTCACTCCTCCTTATATCTACTCAGAAAACAGTATTGTAAAGAGAGAGAGAGAGAGAGAGAGAGAGAGAGAGAGAACGATAAGGTGAACTAANATGTTAAAGATCAGTGTCTCTATTGGGGACCCTTTAACGACCTCAATCAGGACCCTCTGCTGACCCCTATCAACAGTGACCTCATCAGGGACTTTCTCTGAATCCCCTTTGCTCCCTTTGAGCACAATTCATGCCCATGAATTCCTGAGAATAAAATATGGATGATTTTCTACATGTTCACTCCTCCTTATACCTACTCAGAATACAGTATTGTAAAGAGAGAGAGAGAGAGAACGATAAGGTGAACTAATTTTCTGGTTTGACTTCAGTTTATCCTGGTTTTGAGAGTTCGAAACTGTTTGTCACTTTCTACTTTGGCAACAAACGGTCTTTTGAATTGAATTTGCTGAACATAGTTCTAGCTTACTTTATAGGACATAACTAGCGAATATGGTTCTTGCTCTGTTGAACGTGCGTGTGTTTATAATGCATTATGCTTGCTTGTTAGGTCACCATTTCGAGAATAAGAATGAGTCTTACACCCACGACCTAGATCACTCAACAATTTATGAGAAAAATTTTGTACTCCCGCCTTCATAATTTCCGGCATCATAATCTTGACGTGTTTATGAAACAGGATATAGTTCATTTAACTGAGAACCGAAATCGCTCATTTTAGAAGGAATAAAGCAATTGAAAGATGTTAGATAGCATTACATCATTCTCTTGATAATGATAATGGGACAGTTCTATCATATTTAGCTTGTCATTTGCTTGACAGACAACTTTATATGATTACATAATGTCTGACAAACCGTTATGGATGCACAACAATATAGCATTGTTTTTACACGAGATCCGGTGATAATATTATGTAAATTACCATTTCCTTGCTTGAGATATGTGATTCTTGCGTCTGTGTGTGTNGTATGTTTGTGTGTGTGTGTTTGTGTGTGTGTGTTTGTGTTTGTGTGACTCATTAATTTGGTGTCTCGTGTACAGTCGTGTAACCTGCATAATGATACTAATCACGTTCACCACTATGTATAACACTCTTGCATCATCATATAATGTGCTATAACGCACGCGATGACGTAACCATAACGTATAGTAGACCCACCCACTCAACTACTACAACATTGTATATACTCAGTGAACGTAACACCAGATCAAATCAGAGACCACTCTAGAATCCAACTCTGAACTTCCCCCTTCTTGCTAAATTTTCTGACAACTCAGATTCATATCCACCTAACTATCTGTCTATCCCCCTCATCCCCACTTTTTTCAGACCGGTACAGTTTGATAGACAAGCCGCAGCCGATCTACTCCAAACCTAACAAGGACCCATCTCGGCCTAGACGACGATCATCTCCGTACGAAGATACGCCCATGTCCCCGCCCATCCCACCACGGCCCTCAGAGAGGAACTTCAGTGAGACGAGCAGCGAGGGACTGGATCAGTCTGACACCATCAATAGGGTGAGTGGGATAGGGGGGTGTAATTTGGTGAGTTGGTTTGTGAGTTAGCGTGTGTTGGTAATGGGGTGTGTTGTTGTGGGGGTGTGATTTGGTGTGCTTGTTTGTGAGTTAGCGTGTGTTGTGTTGGTGTGTTGTTGTGGTATTGTTTGCAAGTAACATCTGTTTCAAAGTCAATCCAATTCTTGATTAAATCTCAGACAATACCGACTTATAACTTCATAACATTCTCATTCCATAAGGTGCATTTTGTTTCCCATTCTATAAGTGAGTGTGCACTTGTTTGTCATTAATCTGTAACATGACACTCGCGACCCATACATTGTGTGAGGACTGAATATTATGTGGTTGGGGAACGATCACCCAATACTGAGCGAGTGCTGGGTCATAACTCATAAATTATCTTCTCAAACCATATCCCCTTTAGCAAAAACTGGAATTGACCATTATCGGAATTTACACGTTGTTACCCGTTAATAATAATGGGTTTTTCCAGGGCACACTCGACGCGACACCATTTGTCCCTGATTCCCCGGCAAAGTCGAAGAGATTGTCAAAACCGTTCAATAAGAAGAAATTGACCGAAGAGGAGGTAATTATTGAGATTGTGATTTCCAATTATATTATGCCAATTTCGATTGGCAATGGGGGAAATTCATCTCCGCACTTCTGTCTTCAGTTGACACTGAAACGCATCAACAAGCAGAAGAAAAAAGACGATAAGGTTGAGAGAAAACGGAAAGCGAAGGAACTGAAACAAGTAAGTAACGAACTTACGAAATATGTCACCGTGTGGTTACTGTAAGTGCTTACTTTCCTGGAAAAGAAGAGTGTTGTCTATGAAATGAATCTGTTCAGCTGGAAAAGAACAAGAAACTGCTCGCAAGTTGGGATCCTAAACGCGACTTAGCCACCATGAAAGCCCTCAAACCCATCCCAGTGGATTTCTACAAGGAAGAGGAAAGTTGCTATTTCGGTCGGCCTATGGACGAGATAGCTCCTTGGGGCGGAGTACCTTACTACGTATCCCTGTGTGTCGAGTATCTGGAATGTCATGATTTGACCATAGAGGGACTCTATAGGAAGGAGGGCAATAAAGTACAGATAAAACAGTTGGAAACGACATTTGAGACAGGTGGGGAGAGAGAGTTTTGATAGGCTGATTTGAGTTATTCGAGTGTGCGATTTGAGTTATTTGAGCGTGCGATTCGAGTTATTTAATCGGAACTTCCAAGAATTTTCAAGGATTTCACTAAATTGGCGTTATCGGGAGATTGAATTTCATCCTAATTCCCTTTTCAGCTTTCAGTGGATCAGGAGAAAGTTTATCCAAATTCAATTTAGTCGAGTTAGATGTTAGCGTCCACGTTGTAGCCAGTTCCGTTAAGAAGTTCTTCAAGCGTCTCCCCACTCCTATAATACCTCACGAGTTTCATAATCTTCTCTTGGCTGCAGTCGGTGAGTGCCGTGCTAATTGACTCATTTATCGGTAAATTATAGCGTCGGAATTAATTTGTGGCAGAGGCGTCATAATCGGTGTTTACTTTATTATGCGCACAAACTACTAGCTGACATAGGTTTCAAGTATGATGCGCAAAAAGGCAGTGCGCATTTGTCGCACGCGCGTTCGCGCTTATCTTTGTTGTAGAAATAAGGATGACGAGTCTTAGCTGCTTGATTGAATTAAAATTCATTCGTCAGTCAACTCTATAATATGTTCAGACATGGTCGTCATAATATACACTCAATCTTTAATCCACTGTACTATAATTGGTGCATGATATGAGAGCTATTTCTTTGCGAAAACAGTATAATCGTTCCCGTATAATCGTTCCCGTATAATCGTTCCCGTATATCCTTAATTGATTAACTCTAATTTGATTCAACAACTACAATTTCCTCCGCTCCACGGATAGTGAAGATACTGAATGTAAGATCTACTAAGGAGTTCTTAAGTGTGATTAAGTTCTTTATTCTCCAATTTTGACACTTTCCGTATTACAGAGATTACCGATCTCCAAGCATCAGATACTGAGGATCACTTGACGCGCAGCAAATCCAAAGTACTGGACGTTATCAACCAGTTCGATAGACAGATCAAGCTCACCATGGCTTACATCATCCGTCATTTATCCAGGTCGGTAATTGCATAATTGGATAATCAGTGCTCTGCACCAATCCTAATTGCTTCCTGGGCCTTATTTTGCTATCTGTTGTGGTTTCCGTGAGTGTCATGTCATCCGTTATGTGTTGTTGCTCATAGACCACAATGCAATAGAATGTATGACTGCTTCTTTTGTTGTTATTCGTTCATTGTTACAAGACATCTGGCGCAGTTATTGTTATTTATGTTTCATTCTATCTTCAGGATAGCAGAACTAAAGGATCAAAACAAGATGAGTTCCACTAATCTGGCGATTATTTTCTGGCCAACACTGCTGCAGCCAACTCAAGACGTATGCTATTTACAATTTGCCACTTCAATTTCAAATTTTGGGTTATTTGGACTAACGATAGACTCAACAGAGTTTCCATAGCTACTATCCGTTTGATAACATGCCTGTTCCTGGCAGGTTTTGATGCGAAATGAAGATCGCACAAAGTTCAGTACAATGGTCGAATTTCTAATCGACAACTCTGATTCGTTATTCGGTCCTGAGCTGCCGAATTGCCCACCCCCAGATGACGAGGATATATACGATATCGTCTTCCATCCGGAGTTATCGGTGAGTTTGCTAAAGGACAAGGAAATATTTCCAAATTTGATAGAGTATAAACAAATTGATAGAGTATAAACAAATTTATCTCGTTCATAGAAACAGAAGACACAAGAGGAGTACGAGTATATCAAACGTCCAAAGACGTACTTTAACCAAGCTCTCAGAATTGGGCACGTGCCAAGCCTCGTGAAGCAGTGTACTCTATTCATACAGAACGGTGAGAGCCTCCATTTCGGTTCAGAGAATTAAACGTCCTTATACCCGTTTGATGAACGTGAGGGGATCAGAAATCTAACAAACATAAGTGACACTAAACATAAGTGACACATAAGTGACACTAAACATTGTTCTCTCAGCTAAAATATCGACGAATTTATACGTGGCAAATGCTCGTGAGGACTTGGTGGATAACTTTGTGAAGGCGTATGAAGCTGCCTACACGATCGACGAGCACCGGTCTCTCAATTTCCAGAGAGTTCTGAAGAACCTGACTCTCACCCGATCGTTTACTGACGATAGTATCAGCGCGAGCACTAACACTGATGACAATTCTATCATCTCCTCAATGTCAGGTATGAGGATATTAATCAAGTAGACCAATGGCACTTCTCGCCGAAATTAATGCAATGTTTCTCATGACATGTCTGACGGCAAATTCTTACTCCCTTCAATTTCAAGGTGATTTCTCCATGTCGGAAACCAAGTTCGAAGAGACATCGATGGACAGCATGATCCTAGCTACCGTCCTCAAGAAATACCTGTCCAGTTTGATTGTCCCCATCATCCCAGCAGAACATCACGCGGCATTTCTAGATATTCCTTCCGGTAATTGCGCTATTATTCATGCCACTGCTAGGCTTGACTGCTTGAGTTTAACATATTCTCACTTGTTGATTTTAATTGGTTCCTTGACCGTTTTCAGATGAGATGAATGCACCTAGCAAGATCAAAGACTGTTTCGAGAATCTGAAACAAAGTCACAAGATCTTGTTGAGCTATCTCATAGAACATCTCAAAGAGTACGATTCATAATTTATGTTGCCCCTTCACCTGATAACACGTTTATAACCGGAAATAAAACGATGTTAACTTTTCTTTTCCAGGATGAAGGAAAAGGGCGTGGTACAAATCGAGGAGGTTTTCGCTCCGATTATCTTCTTTGGCAACACGATAGAAACCCAGAATGAAGTATCTGACCTGATGGCAGACCCGCTTTCACCAGTCCCCATCGAGTACTCCCCGAACATGGTGAAACAACAAGGACTGATCAAGACACTCATGGCCAATGTTCATGTGTTCGCACTGAAGGATGGGGCTGCTCTATACGCGCCTCTATACGAGACTATGGACCAGGTTTGTACAATATCCAGATTTGAAGTTAAAAACAGATCTTGGTGACTGATCCATTTATCAATCCGCTTTTCCCCCAGGAACGCGAACCCCCCTCTCCCTCCACGCACACGTACACCACTCACTACGCCCTCCCCGCCCTGCCAGAGGAGACACGTGTCTACGACACTCCCTCCGACACAACCCATTACTCCGACCACATCTACTCGGCCATCTCAAACACATACGGCCGAGACCCGGGCCGGGCAGCAGCGGCGGCGACGATTCAGGGCGGTATCCTCTCCCCTCCCCCCGACTACGAGAGTGTGGGACACGGACACAACCCGTTCTCGGACGCACAGTACGTGGACGCTGACGAGTTGTCTGAACTGTACGAGGAGGATTCTGGAGGAGGGGGAAACACGTACGTGGATAGTGTGCCCCTCCCGGTCCTTCGTCCTGCTTCCTTGACCGCTGATATCATCCCTAACAGATAACAGTTATGATGGAGTCCAGCTCTGTGTTTGATCCGATGAGAAATTTGCACGTGGGAATTGTGACGCCGCGCAGACGTGTACAGGAGATCTATATAAATATTTTATACCCGGTGAACTGTGGAGTATGCAAGACAAGATAGCTGATAGCAGAGGAGATGCATGGCCGAAGGAGAAGATTCAAGATTATAACCTGGGAAGGACAATCTCTCCAAGATAGCTGTCATTATTACGTCACAATGACGTCTTAAAGAATGGGACATGGCGTCCTATGGTACTGTACAGTGTATATTGCATGGTAAAAGATAACATACGGGCTAAAACAAGAATTACAAATGTATTTCGTTTTTAATTAGGAATTAAGAAGTTTTTATAGTTTGAATTGTTGCCACAAAATATGGCACGAAATCCGAGGAATTTTTGGACTGGAAAACGTAAAAGCCCCATTGCATTTGCAGAACATAGGTTTGGCTTCACAGCTTGCTTTTTATAATGTTAAACTTGGGTCATTAACTTGGTTGGAGCTCGTGATAAAGGTTGGAGCTCGTGATAAAACAGTCCCCCGACCTACAGTCCTGCCCCCAAAACCTTGATGAATGGTGTAGTTTGTACTCGTAAAGTCAATTTCCTTTTTCCAGTTTCTTGATAATGATCCCACTCGTTGAGGGCTTGGCGTCGGGCATTTTTTAACAAAACAGCGGCATTTTGATACGGTTTGTTAGTTTTTGTTCAGGTAGAAGCGTCTGCATATTATGGCTTGGTGCCTATATTACTAGAAGCAGTTGATTTTCCTGGTTTAGTTTCTCAGAACAATGATATATGTGATTCCCGAGGAAGTTTTGTTTTTAAATTTAACTTAAAGCACAGATTGTAAAACTGATCTGTCATTTTATTACATCATACCTACAGATTTTGTTTCCCGAATACACATATATTTGTTAAATTTTGTCTCATTGTGACCCACGCATCATTGAATTTATTTTCAAGCTTAATTCAATAAACCTTCAACTAGGATAAATTGAAAATCCTTTCAAAAACTGAATACAAGTTCCAATTGATGGTGAATTTTGTCTGGTATACGGCTTTGTAAAATTCATCTGTGAATATAAGTATTTCAAACTTATTTAGATTCAATCGAATTGTATTTAAATTATCAAGTAAAAATACACTTCACCTAGCTGATGAACTATGACCAGAGACATCGAAGGACAGGGGAAAGACAGTGCTCTGTATGCAGTGGTGTCACAGCTGCGACATATTGTACATCTGCTGTATACCTCTACGATGTCAGCTACCCTCACAGAAGAACTCAATGTCAATGCGACACCAACAGTGAAGAGCAGGGAGAGCAGTTTAAACTAAGTCTAGCCAGGGTAAGCACATAATTTACAATTATGAAAATTACAGTTTTAATACTGAAATGCTGGCTGAGGAACAAACACTTCTCACTATCAGTATCATACACTCCGCACCCCAATGCCTAAGGTTCAAGATTCAATATGAAATTAGGATATCGGAAATTTAAAGTGAAATTCGACATTCCTCACAGTCTATCAATATCATGAAGGGATGTGATCAGGCATTCTGGCACGGTTCCAATGAAACCGTGAATGATCACATCTCTGGAACCTCCATTAAAATGTAATGGGCCAATTATACTGTCAATTAACCACTCTTTCTAATCATTGGATGCGGGGATATCGCTCAACTCAAATCATGGTCCATGTCAATGCAATTATTGGAAACTGCATTTCACAGTTTTTGAGTTTACCCTCCCCTTTATACCTCGCGATGCCCACTTTCGGCACCGTGAAAACGGCAAGCAACGTGTTACACGCCGCCACCAAACTCAGGGAGCTGAACAAGAGACCGCCGTCCCGCTCCTCCTCTATCGAGCAAGTGCCGCCACTCCTCTCCGTGCCACCGCCACCTCCCCCCTCCACCATCCACTCGCCTCGCGGTGGCGGAGGCCGGGGAGGTGGGATCAGCAGGGGGGAGGTTAGCAGTGATGGGTTGTCATGGAGACAGCGCAATGATAGCAACCCGTTTGATGTAGTGACTGCGTGGATATCCAAGAGTATGCCCAGTCAGAGACTGGATCATGCCCGATCACGTGGACCTGCCCACCATTCACATGGACATTATGGTGAGTACTGAGTATAAATATGAATCTTACGGGTTAAAATGTGGTTTTGTGAAATAAAAATTTGATAATGATATAGAAATCAAGTCAAAATTTGACACGTTAGTTTGAGTTATATTAGGACTTATAGCCCCAGTTTTTTTCGGCTGAAGCATTTTAACGGGAGACACCATCTATTTTCCCTTTTTCCGTCGTACTAATACAAACTCAACGTATACTTATTATAGTGAGTATAATTATGCTTTGGATCAAGGTGGTTCACAGAACTCTGGTGTTACAATATAAGCGTCAGCTGTACACGGTGGCAGTAGGGGAAAATCACTCGAATATATTCATCACACTGCACGTACTCTGCTGTACGTAGAGATGCCTTGAACAAAGAAAACCAATTATTTCATCTCGTTACAACTCCGCTTGTGTGCAGATCTTGTGACACTGAAACACGTAGATTGTGACACTGAAACACGTAGATTGTGACACTGTAACACGTAGATTGTGACACTGTAACACGTAGATTGTGACACTGTAACACGTAGATTGTAACACGTAACACGTAAAATGTGTCACTGTAACACGTAGATTGTAACACTGTAACACCTAGTGATCATAACCCTCTCCGCGTATAATCCTCACTTACACCTCCCCCTNNNNCCCCCCCCCCCCCTTATTGAGCTCTTAGTGAAATTTTCAGCCATTTGTCCGACTTATTCATTTTGCTGGTTCAATATCTCAGAGACTCTCACCTATTCCAAAGAAAGCACATTCTAATTTTTTAAACCACGAACTTGCGGATTTTCGTTTATTCATGTCTACAATTTGTCTCGTATTGCAGTATCCGCGACGAATACAAATACTACTGGATAGATGGACGATTTTAGGTCAATGTTTGTGGCTTGAAAACGGCAAATATCATTGCAAGATTGCATCATTCGAGAATAGATGATCGTACTGTGCATATCGATACACTTAATTATTATAAGGGAGTTATCATGGATGAGACGAGCAGTCGCAGCTATTATAGTCTGCGGCCTGTGCTGTAGGTATCGGATCCAGGACTTTAGATTGGGCTGCTTTGCGCTCTGAGTTATCATACTGAGAGTATGGGAGATGAAGTTGAACCATAGTCAGTGCATTCCTTTGTAGCGATATACATGAGAGTGCTTCAGTCACCATCTTACTCAAGTGATGATCGTGTTAAACATGGGTTTATTAACCGCTCTCTTGCAAAAAAACAAGAGCCATTCAGCTGCAGCCATTCTGGGACCAGGGACATTCGCTGCATGAGGTTCGCTATGTAATGAGATCTACCGTGGACCAAGAGCTGGCGACTGGAATTACGCATATCTATAGTAACACCTATCTATAGTTTCTGATTTTGGATCCTAGTAGTCACATATTTGACAACTTTGTCATGATCTTGTCATCATGATGAGCACATGATCATTGACCCTTCCTCCATGCCTTTCTCTGTCAAACATACACCGCCTGTACAATGCTTATAGTTGAAAATGCATCTCTCTCTCAGTATAACTATAATAATGCGATCAAAACACATGGATATCCGGCAGCATGCTGATAAAAAGCCTCTGAACGATCTCACTTCATTTGTTTTGGTTCTTATTGAGTAGCTNCGCCATGTAATGAGATCCGCCATGTAATGAGATCCGCCATGTAATGAGGTTCGCCAATCGCCATGTCATGAGATCCGCCATGTAATGAGATCCGCCATGTAATGAGAGCCGCCGTCTTACACCATCCTACCATGGACCAAGAGCTGGCGACTGGAATTACGCATATCTATAGTAACACCTATCTATAGTTTCTGATTTTGGATCCTAGTAGTCACATATTTGACAGCTTTGTCATGATCTTGTCATCATGATGAGCACATGATCATGCTGACCCTTCCTCCATGCCTTTCTCTGTCAAACATACACCGCCTGTATAATGCTTATAGTTGAAAATGCATCTCTCTCTCAGTATAACTATAATAATGCGATCAAAACACATGGATATCCGGCAGCATGCTGATAAAAAGCCTCTGAACGATCTCACTTCATTTGTTTTGGTTCTTATTGAGTAGCTAGCTCGAGAAATAAACGTCAAGAACTCACACGTCTCTGTGCGTGCTTGACTTGCTTTATGTATAGTATCTTAGCATGGAAATTGGAAACGATGAGATTATTTTCTTTCTAGAGCTAAAAATACTCATTTTGCATCTTTCTTTAGAACCAGCTTTATCATTTAGGTCTATAGTTATGCACACTAAACACTAACTTGTTTAGAATTTCTTTCGTGGCTGGGAAGTTGTCTGTACGTGTCTGATCCAATAAAGTCCTTGTTCATCAGTCTATTTGTCATATCTAGATTCTTGAACGTAACAATCGTCCGAAGGCTTATCATATGTTTTCTTCCAAGATTCGTTGTCATCTTTCTCGCCTCATCATCGTTCAGACCTGATGACACATTTCATGGACTGCCCTGTATATATTCTCTCGCAATGCAATAATGTACTGTAATATCTTTGTATGTAACGCAAACTTAATAATGATTTTCAATCCTCAATGATTCCATGAGAAATGATTCAGACACCTAGACGTCTGTCCGGAGTGTATGTGCAATTGTGCATGTGTGTACGACTGATCATTGACACACCAGGGAGATATGATTGTGTCGCGGTGATCTGCGCTCTATAGTGTGTGATTTGTAAATCCCCTGCTAATCTGCTATCCAGTCCTCTGTGAGTTGTCATGGCAACGCGCATTGTTATCATGGCATATGCATATTGTGAGAGTGCGCGTATTTAGTCTGTCTGTCATGCCGTGGTCGCGGCGGACAGTTTGAAGACCAGGAAGTGAGGATCATCTCGACCAATCTGCTCTGACTTTCACCTAACCGTAACTTCCGGCTTTTACTCTGATTTAATTGGCCAAAATACCTTTGTTTCAAGCTATATTATAGTGTTCCAGCCACATGTTTCTGTATTTATTTCGAGACATTTGTGATGAACGTCATGGAGGCTGTTGTACGACCAGAGAAATACTGGGTAGACCTATCGATGTTCCAGGTATCATCTTAGGAAGGGAGGACTCTTACCTGATGCAGTTTAAATAGTTGTACAGTCTCGTTCAATTAATCTGTGATCGTGGAAATCTTGAGACTGTGAGGTCATGCACTCAGAAGTTAGGTGGTCCCTCCCAACATACATGCGGGTATCACCGATACCAGAATTAGCAAGAAGAATGAGATACTGTTGAACCCCTAATTTTCGCGAGGCATAAATTGTCTCAAATTTGTTTGGAAAATCGAATCCGCAAAATTTCTGTCGCGAATTCACTTTTCCATGGTCATGGTATAAAGTACAGGTTAAATGTTCAGCGAAAATTATAACCGTGAAATCAATTGATTTTGAGCGAATCGCGAAACATAGCACCCGCGAAAATATCTGGTTTTACACTCACTGTAGCTAGTAGTACTCGCTGTCTCCATTCTATAACATTTAGTATAGCATGAATAAATCATCTGCAGTCTGCTTTTCCCTTCCAGAACTAACAAACCCTTCAGTGACCACTTCCCTGCTGACCTCATCGGTGCCTGATAGTAAAGGGAGTCGCCCTGCATAATGCACACACAGACACGCACACAAACACACAGACACGCACACAGACACGCACACACANACACACACACACACACACACGCACACACACACACAAATACGACTATCTACAGTACCGATTGTCGGACACATACACACTGATAAAGGACCCATCTCCCGGCTTCCTTGATCTGGGTTGTAAATCTTCCACTATACGACCTCTCTGTCTCATAGTTCCACTGGGGTCCACAGCAGCAGCCCATAATAAAGCAACCTTCATAGCAACCCATTGCGTCGTTGTGACTGTTACAACTGTTTGTAGTGATAGCAACTTCTATAGTTTGGGATGAATCGGAGGATTCATTTTGGTCTGTTTAGATTCATTGATCATTTAGTCCTTGGTACTGCTCCCATTCACTTTGTGCTCATAGCAATTATTCCATATAGGGTAGTGAACTGTTGTCCAAAAATATAACATCCTAGGGCATGACTGCTGAGAGAGAAAATGGCTGTCATAAAACCTTCGAGTCTTGTTTATGAAAACTCAAAAGCAAGTGAGTTACTCAGGAAATATATGATGCTTTCCAAGAAAATGAATTTCGGAAATGATTCATCTAGGAATATGAACAATCATTTTAATTGAGAAGATGAAGGAATCCCATGATTTGACTCAGCTCTTCTCAAATAATTCCTACTACAACCGTCTTCTGCTATTATCGGAATGTTCTCAACACTATTAGCTAATGTAGACTAAATAATAGGTTAATGATACGTTATAAATTTTCCTGCTATCTGCCGAATATAGTGAATTTTAATATAGTACGCTGCTTTACTTTCTCAACTGTTCGACTGTGTGTGTCTGTTTGTGTGTTTGATTGTATGTAGTGGTGCGTGTTTGTGTGTGTGTGTGTGTATGTGTGTGTGTGTGTGTGTGTGTGTGTGTGGGTGTGTCTGTGTGGGTGGGTG
>CAMPET010000010.1:241585-272770 GCA_946803715.1 Beroe ovata | reverse complement strand
ACACACACACACACACACACACACACGCACACATACATACACACACAGAGCATGTATTTATAGGTCGAGGATTCGGTGGGCGAGCACTTGCAAACACCTATTGCAGGCGAGATGAGAAGTGCTAACAGGAGTACTGTATGGGCACTGCTATATACGTGTTTGAGGCGAAGTATTTTAAAAATGAGCTGTGTTTTATGTGTGTATGCTTTCAGCTTTGTTTTATGTGTGTATGCTTTCAGATTGTTTGATCAGGGATGGGGAGGATGTGTGTGTCTGTGTCTGTGTGAGTGTGAGTGAGTGTGTGTGACTGTGTGTGAGTGTGTACTGTGTAGGTGTGTTGTTAGCTGTGATGAGTACCGCACCCCTTACTCAACATGACAGCAATGACTGTAGTAAATTTGTAATCAGCCTGAATGGGTAGGTCAGGGGACTTCCCTGGGAACAATGGACTGGACATCCATGCGATGCTACAATAGTACTATAGTCGATATTTTCAATGATTTTGCCATGATATCCTTTCCTCAAATTAGTATTACAGGTGTACTATAGACTGCAATTTAGACTCCTTGCAAGGTATAGATTGAAAATTGTACCTACCTATAGTACCTACTTTTAGAAACTATTTCCTGCAAACTTGGAAAGCATAACTTGTAGTAAGTTTGGATTTTTACAGGCTACGCTGGCAAATTAATCCCTCGCAAGTGGAAATACTAAGTTTGGGAAGTTTTCGAGATATTTTTCGCATATTATGAAGTGTGGACAAGTTCCAATTTTCCAACCTTTTCCTTCTATTCCCCCTCCCTTCCCTTAATTCGTTCCTTTCATTTCTCTGCCTGCTATTTGTTCGCATATATACGATGCTAATTTGATTAGTTATTGAACTAAACTAATCTTATGTATGACACTGAATAATCAATTCAACATTTGTCAACACCATTTATTGTTAAATTGTTCACTATTCTGTTGAAAAATAGACATTTGTTGAGTTTTGTCTAGCGGTACACAGTGTACATTTTTTGAGTGTAGGTTATACTTGAGTGTATAATGTACATTGTACACTGACGTGTACTTAAATGTATATTGTATGCTTAACAATGTTCATCAGTTTTATAGGTACCTTTGAAATCCATGGAAATTCCTTAAAACGGATGCAACAATAAGTATTTTCTTAGAGTTAGAGACCCAAATGAAAGTCTTAAATTCGCTCTCGAACTCCACTTCTGACTTAGAGTGGCCTTGAGAAAGATTCTATGCATTTCCTCTTTTAGAAATGTTATTGAGATGTTATAGAATGAAGAAACCCCGTGGCATTTTATAGCTGTACTGTCAAGTCCATAATTATAGCAATATCCCCAGCTGATATAATACTGAATTTTAAAAAAATTCAGAATTACCAACACTGCGCTCCCTTTCTCTTGCCGTAAATCTCCCTTTCTCCTTTTCTCCAGGAGGATAATATAGGTATCTGGAATTTCCGTCAATGTGTCTCCAGAAAATCACACACACGCACACGCACACGCACACAAACACACACACGCACACACACAGCTATGTCTTAGCAGTGACACTACATGAAATATAGGCTTTCTCGTAGATTTTCTTAAGCTTGGAATTACACTTACCTACTACTTTTGTTGAGTTTGTTATGTTCTTTGTTTAACTTTTCTATCGTAAGTATATATAAATATTCGCGCACAGTTTAAACAGACCTGCACTGTGATATAATATGTAAACGTGCCCTTTAACATAGTGCAGTAGTAGTACAGCGCCTAGACCACTCCAAGATGTGACACAATATGTCCCCTCCCAACAACTACATCCTTCCTGAATTCTTGTCAAGAGTTTCGCTCCTTTGCAAAGTTATCACCAGCTGCAGCTGCTGTTCCCTTTCCACCCCATGAGATGGGGTTCACTAATGGACCGTGAGTCTTCGGCGATTTTCGGTTTTCCGACAGCAATTTGTTTGTTCTGTGGGTACCGTTGTTTCATAGGTATTTACTATTTTTTGCCTATTGACAGTTACAAATTTCATGTTATTTGACAATTAATACACCGATGTCGATCGATTTCCGAGTTTATAAAATCGTTCAAAATCACTGCGAATCATATGTCACTGACACTTACACACACATTAGTGACACTAACACATATGTATCATGACACCGCCGCACACAAATCATCAGCGTACCATGCGTCTCTGACACCGCATGGTATCATGGACCATGATAACCTTACCTGGTAAATACCAAATTGAATCTACCTTCCTGTTTTCGGTAACACGTCTTTGTTTGGCACTGCAGGCTGTGTTATGTGAATAAATATGTCAAATTTCGAATAATATATATGGATCAAGTATATACCATGACCATGACGTATCAGATCATATTTGTCTGTCCGATAAACTCTGTTTTGTCATCACACGTACAATGTCACATTTTAATTACGAAGTGTCGCCTGTGTTGATGAAAATCCGTATGATGCGGAATCACGTGTGAGTATTATACACGTTGATAGAGCTTTGTCCGATTATGCTCATGTGATAAACTGTGCCCTGTACCCAGTTTATTGGATACAGGGCAGGTAGAAGCTGCATTGGAGAACTGCATAGTGCATATTATGAACCAAGATGAGCATACATGACACGATTACTCTATACTGCACTTGTGATGACACCCTATGACAAGCATCCTATGACCCCATCCAATATCCACAGCACTGATATACAGTGTCAATGATTAAACCCTCCCTTCCCGCAGAAACCACGTAGATGAAACCAATAACGCGGGTTGTACGAGCACACAGAAATCCCTGGGATCAATCTCCGAGACAGACGTCACATCAGCTGATGACCTGTGTCGGTGAGTGCAGGAGAACGGTGTCAAGAGAGACAGAGAGAGATACTGATAGCGGCTAAGAGAGAGAGAGAAAGCGGTGTCAAGAGAGAAAGAGAGAGATATAGCGGTGTCAACTGTCAAGAGAGAGAGAGAGAGTGTCAATTATAGAGGTTGACAAGATCAGGGAGTGGTGTCAGTACTTGATAGTGTGTCAGTTAAAGGAACAGATAGTGGTGTCAAGATAGTGTAGATAGAGTGAATAGCAGTTTACTTTGCCTAGGATAAACGTGTGTGGAGAACAGTTTATCACGACGTACAAGTGTCTCAACAAGTACCCGCAAACTCTGCTAGGATCGAGCGATAGGGACAAATACTTCTGCCCCGACCTCAACTCCTACTACTTCAATCGGAATCGGGCGTGCTTCGAATCGATAATCCTGTTCTATCAAACCGGAAATGAGTATCCTCCGCTCAATGCCGATCTCGACCTCTGGGAGGAAGAGAAGGAATTTTTCAGGTTAGTAAGATTCTTAATCAATTCAGTGGCATTCTATAGGTGGGGGGTCGAAAATTCATGATTTTTCTAACTCGTGCCGCGCGGTGATGAAACGGTTTGATGCATAATTGTATTTTATAGCGTGTCGCGTCTTTTCAGAATCTCCACACACAATGAATTCGCTATATCTGTCGAGGATTCGGAGATTGAGAGTTGCTCTGTCTTCTGTTCCGGTAACGGATCAATCCGATCGAAGAAGAAGGCGATCCATGATTTTCTCAAGAACCCCAGATCATCGAAAGTGGCGACAGTGTGGCATTCTATCGACATAGTGTTCATCTGCACGTCCATTGCATTCCTTATCATGGAAACTGATCCGAATCTGAAGAAACACTTCACGGATAGGTCCGACGAATACTACAAAGTGGTGTACGCCGTTAACGCATTCGTCATTTCCTTCTTCACAATCGACCTTGTTCTACGTTTTCTAACCTGGCCGACGTTTCTCTCTTTCTGGAAGAACATTTTCAACATTCTCGACTTACTTTCCATCTTACCGTTTTACGTTGGTCTCATCGCCGACATGACGGCGGACCCGGCCATGACGGATGCCGCCTCGATCACAGCTCACGATAACGAGATGGACAAACGATACGTCGTGTTGCGAGTGTGCCGTATTTTCAGGATCATCCGGATCTTCAAGTTTGTCCGGCACTCCCAGGACCTAATTCTCATAGTGCGAGTTGTGATCCACGCTAAGAAGGAACTGGGCCTCCTCGTCATCCTACTCGGCATCTTCACCGTGACATTCGGCAGTATCATGTACTATGTGGAGCACGAAGTAAACGAGCAGTTTAACTCCATCATGCAGGGCTGCTGGTGGAGTATAGTGACCATCACAACTGTCGGCTACGGCGAGGTTGTGCCGCAGACCCCGGGGGGCAAGTTCGTGGGCAGTGTCGTGTTAACTATCGGTATCGTGTTCCTCGCCCTACCCATGACAATAATTGTCTCTAAGTTTAGTTCTGTTTATGAGAAGGAAAAGGGCGGACTGGATGATTAGTATAGCGCCGGTCCCTGACTTCAGGACACGTGGCCACGTGCTGCTTAATGCAGAGCTTGCACGAGTGCGCGCAGCACACATTTTGTAGCAATAATTATGTCATTGGGTTCTATTCATCTAAAGTATGTCACTGTCAGATCGCCAGTGTCAACCTGCTATTTCCAATGATTCGTTGAGAGATTGCACGTGCAGCGATGACGCACTTGCGATTTTTATGCGATCACCAACCTACACGTGCAAATCTGTTGTCTTTGAATCTCGATTTGGACATGCCTGATCAAGGTGTACAGAATGAACCTCAAACTGAATTTTTTCATGAATTTGAAGCAGAATGACCTGAAACTTATGATCCCGTGGTGAAGCTTTTGTTTTTAACTGGGTTATGCTGGTCAAGTAGAGGCATGATCAGCTCAAACGTGAGGTCCGAAGTGATTTTAAACTGTGCATAACAACTTTTGTATGACTTGCGTTTGTAAGATCATTTATATAAAATTCAGTTACGGGGAATTAGAGTTTCATATTTACGTCGAATGATCCCGCGCGCAGTAAAACACATTTTTTCATGAATGCACCATTTTTAAATTGAATTCTGTGATCCGTCCCCATCATGGATAGTATCCATAGGATCCATTGGATAATTGCCCTTGTCTGGTATGCTCTAGTAGCACGTCTCACACTGGAAATTATCAATCAATGCTGAGACATCATCAGTGACGTAGACAGTGTAATCCTTGGTCGGGTCTTTAAATCCCAGTTTCATCTGTTCCTTGATGATATCCCGAGTTGAGAAGCACGTGCCCAGAGCTTCAACTTCCGATAAGGTGAAGGAACTATCTCCCTTAAGTCGGATTACTATGTGTCGAGCATTGGTCTCCACTTTGACCATTGAGTTGAAGGGAGCGTCCGTCTCCTTAGCTACTTCCTGTCCCCCTACGACAAATGAGATATCCTGCGTCCCATGACAGCCTCCATCGCCACACGTCGTGGTGATCGCCTCTGTCAAGCATATTGCTGGGAGCTGAACTGACAGTTTTGGTGTAGGCCATGTGAGGGAGGTGGCGAGGTTACCATCAACCAGATTATCCCCAGCATGGGCACCCTCGTCAACACCCGGAGAGATGGTGACCGGCTGTCCGGCTGATATGTTATCCGTGGTGAACGCTGCCCGTCCGTTTAGAACAACTTCTCGTATCCCAAAGTAGTATTTTCCGAACCATGGGTCCAGATTCCCCGTCTCAAGCTCCATCCGGATAGCAGATGTCTTGCCCTCCCATCCGGGGATAGATCCCCATGGGTTGTAGTAATTGGACTGTCGTGTTTCATCGGACTTCCCGGCTACTTCCACCCACTCGTCACCAATGCGAGCCAGCACGGAGTATGCACTAGCGTAGGAAGTTCCCCACCACCAAATCTTCATATCATCAACCTCACACTCGACTTCCAGATCAATCTCGATCCACGCTCCTGTCTCTTCATCCGAGTACCATTCTCCGCCGTCCTTTGTAATCCAGTGAGCCCTATTCTCACCTGCGCTCGCACTCACAGACTTGCCCAATGCCACGTCCCTAGTTTCTAGGAAATTATTTTGCATAGTTTCCAAGTAGGGGAGCACTCTCCGTTCTATGATGTCCTCATCGACTTCACCCGTTGACATGACATCTCTCAGGTCTTGCCAAAGATCGTAGTTCTGCGCACAAAGTGTGCTTCCTTCCTCCAGGATTGAGAACTTTAGATCCAGGTCTGAGATGAAGGACGTGGCAATCAGTCTCAGCTTCTCCGAGGCTCGGTAATTTTCCAACTTGTGTTGGGCTTCGTACATCATGGTGAAGAAGGGAGCCTGTCTCTGCCACGTGTACTGGATACCAGTGTGTGTCGCACTCTTGGCCCAGCCACTTACATCGTTGTCCAGATACCAATACGTCCCATCCCGCAGCCAGATGAATGCACAGTGGCCAGGCTGCCCAACAGGTAGACCCGGTATACCAAATGCCTGGGCCATGGCTGTTCCGAATTTGGATATGGCACCACACACGCCACCTATGGTGTGTATCCATTCCAGAGTCACTGGTTTGCCGTAATAGTAGTCGGCGGAGTGCACACTGACGCCGTCAGCGTTGTACAGGTTATATGCCACCATCTTGTGGGTCACAGAACCTATTTTATTAGGGTTCCTGTAATCTTCTAGAGCGTTCTCCCGTGCCCACACCAACTCGTCATCTTGGGCCCACGACCCCACCACGTATCTCATCTCCCACGCAGTGAGGTTGTAGAACGGCTCGAGGAATTCCCCGTCATCTGCCCACTTTGCGAAGTTGTGATACCTAGGTATTCCCTCGATAGCGCTCCCGTCCGCCAGTGAGGTCACACGACTGGAGAAGGTTAGCGCAGTAGCTACTGCCAGTTTCAGTTTCAGTCCTGTCTTAGCGTTAGGGTCCTGTCTGATGATATCTGCGAGTATTTGCACCGCGTTGTTCCACTCGTCGTTATCGATATCTCCACTAGTAACAAGCTGTTCCAGGGCGTCCTTATCATTGATAATCCAGCGGATTGTGTCGTCCTGAGTATCTATAGGGTCACGGAGTAACTTGGAAAGTAACTCCCATTGGAACAATGCCAAGGATGCCTCACTGTCCACGTATTCCATGATCTTATCGGCACTATCCAGTCCCTCCAACTGCGCTCTTATCTCTTCTTCAATAGCGCCTTCCTCTATATCTGGAGATATTGTGGGATGTATTATAGGTAGTGTGTATGTGTTGTACGGAGCACTCAATCAGCTTGTCACGAGATCATACATACCCGGGTACAGGTCCTGGCGTCGCTCCAACTCCTCGCCCTCAGCCTCTTTGTGATGGTGGTGATCGTCTATGTTCACATTCATCCATGAATCGTCATAACTCTCCTGAAATTCATCCAAGGAGTTATACAATGATACATGCGGCCCATAAAACACATCCTCCCTCACATAGCACGCTGTGCATGTTGTGTATCCAGTAGCATGCACGTGTTGCTATGGACACTTGCGTTGCGGAATCCCCGCACGTGCAAAATGATCAACATTCACGATCATGATGCGCGCGCATACTTACTTGCTGTGTTTCGCTTTTATCATAATGCCTTGATGAGACACAGTTCATCAAGACAGCTAACAGTAAGAGGCTTCCTCCCATGACCTTCATATCCTGTGATCCTATTATCTTGCAGAGTCAGTATAATTGAGTCAAAGTGGCATTATCAAAGTGGCATAATTACCAGTCAATTTTGAATAAGAGCATACAAACCGCTTCCCCTACTCCAATACTCTGTTTTTGTGAATGTGATCGATCCTAATTTAAGCTGCCCAATCAATTCTGCAAGAGTTTTGTCAGTGTAGTACTAGTCCCTATTTCCCTAACCACCCTCGCCCTGTTATGGAGAACAAGAGAAACTTTCAAGGAAACGAGCTTCTAGAATGGTACGTTGACCATGAAAAAGTTTTTTCTCGAAAAGTTTTTTCTCGAATAAGAAAGGTAAAGATGTTGGGTTTTTTAAATACTTGTAGACAGATACCTTTTTAGCAACAAATAACAATGATAAAGACAGCCATTGTATCACTTAGTTATATATCATCTACAACGAGTTAAGCTTACAATCGAACCTGTTCATGTAAATACAACATTAAGTTGGTGTAACAATGAGTTACGCTGCGTCTTTGTGTGTGTCTCCCCCAAAAACTTCAATTGCTTTCATCGATAGAAAGAAAGGTACCGTGCTGTTCAAATATCCCTTGTTCTTTTGGCATCATTCAGGCGCCGATATTGTTGTTCCCTCTTGTGATCACAATATGTCTTGCGACTCTACTTTTCTGTGGGATTTTGATCACGCTGGCAAGGGGAACTACTAAGTGGCTGCGAAACCCAAACAATTTCAAGTGTTTTTGACTTTAATATAACTTTATGGGAATCTTAGAGAGCCAGTAAAACGGGAAACTTTCAATCAGTATAAATTTGAGGAACATTTTTAAGTTTAACGGCCCCAAAAGAACATACTTCAAAAGACCCTGACCAAAACACCTTAGGACAAATACCTAATAAATTGTGGGACGCGGACCTCCACTCCATAATTAATATCCAATTCTCGTCACATCGTTTAAGTATATCAACTTCAAGGTGGAAGGTTTCACTAGAGTTTTCACTGAGGATTATTTTGCGATTTTATTGGGGAATTCCTCGGCTGCAGCAGGTACACGTACACCAATTCACATACAGGGTGTCTGAGTGTCTGACGGACGATTCAACTTCACTTTAGTCTCCTGGCTCAGCATGGAGTTATAAACATCAGTTGTTTCCCCAAATCAAAACTGGGTATGCGGTTCATAACAGTTTCATAGAGTGACTGTATATTATTCCCTATCACACAGCCATTTTCAAATTGTCCCGAAAGCTCCTTGTAAAGTTGACTGGGGTAGTGTAGCATCCATTCTTTAGAATGGGAGTGATTCTTTAGAACAGGAGTGAGATGTGCTGTCCTAAATGCTTTATCAGTGCCTTGATAGGAATAGAACAAATTGTCAGGGTTAGGGTAACTGCAGTTCTAATAATTTGCTCTTTGTGCGAGCAGGATAAAGCTTCAATTGTTTGCAAGCTATCTTACAACTAAATTGTTTCATCATCCTTGTTGATGTCTTTACTCTTTTGTCATCCTGGCGCCGCAATTGTGGTTCAACTTCGACTTGATCACGCTAGCTGTGTGTGTGTGTGTGTGTGTGTGTGTGTGTGTGATCACGCTAGCTGTGTGTGATCACACTAGCTGTGTGTGTGTGTGATCACGCTAGCTGTGTGTGATCACACTAGCTGTGTGTGATCACGCTAGCTGTGTGTGATCACACTAGCAGTGTGTGTGTGATCACGCTAGCTGACACAGGTGGAGAGGCAGGACCAGAAGGAGGGAAGAGGCAACCTGCATAACTGTCATGGGGAGAAGTCGCATGAGTGTAAAGTGTGAAGGAAGTATTCCCGATACATACACTGCGATGTATGAACCACATGCTAACAGCCAATCAAACACAGCCTCAGCTCTTATCTTGCCTAAGAAATCTCTCTGCTCAGCTTTACTGCATCCATTGTTGAAGGAAATAGCTAGCCCGTAGAACGGCGGCCCGAAGAAGACAAAGAAGAAGACATAGGCATCGTAAAAAGTAGAAGTGTAGAAGAAAGAGAGGTAGCTCTTGGGGACGCCCTCGTGATATTCCGTGTATGTCCCGGAGTACATGAGGGTATCATAGAACAGGCCCTGTACCAGGAAGAAGATGCTGAATGCTCGGACAGCAGATCTTGTGACGCTGTCCGGTCCTCGTCGTCTGAGCAGAGCCATGCTTGCCACATACGCCACGAGAGCCGACACCAGATGGAGGAGTGAGGCGAGTGGGATTATGCTGCTGTCGGATAAGTTCACAAGCACGAATGAGGTTTCCCATGCAGGGTTGCGATGGAGAACCCAGTTCTCAATAGGGCCGAACACTCCCGTAATGAGGATGAGGATGTAGGAAAAGTGCCTATTTCCCCACACATCGCTCTCTGGCAGCACAAGTTGTCGACGTCCACATGCGACAAGGAATGATACTGTTGCATATACCCATACAGGCTCCAACACTAGCATCTCCTGTGGAGAAGGAATTGGAAAGCAGGTTTAATTTGGTCTTGATATTGATAAAGCAGTGTCACTAAGCTCGTCACAATGAATATTTTGAACTCCGCTAGGCGTGAAACGATTTGAACTGATCGTTAGCTGAATCAAGATTAAATTTAATGAGAAACTTCGGCTATACTCAATAGTGAAAGTAAAGATCTTTGCGATGAGCGTACCAGTCCTACTGCTGCCAGAATAACTATATGAATTAAATACTATTGCAGCTGGCCATGTATGGTATAAGTATTGTAGCTCGCTATTATCATATTTTGACTCGGGGGGAGGGGGGTAGACTCCAGGCTTTTAGGGTGACTCCAGTGTAATAACTAATAACATAATAAGTATAACGGCACTTAAACATTAAAGGGTGCAAGAATTCTGAATTTCTGACTTGAGATGGTGCATGAGAATTTTCAATTTCTGACTTAGAGTTAGAGGATGCAAGAATTTTGAATTTCTGATATTAGTATTAGTATTACTCACAGATGCGACAAAATGATGATAAAAATGGAACAGCCATTATTAGGAAGTTAATCCCTAATATTAATAACATTAACAGCCGTTATTAGGGATTAACTTCATCAAAATGCCCCTCGTTATCTGACCGGCCAGATAAAATCTGACAAAAAGGGGCATTTTGATTTAGTGTGTAAAAAATAGCGCCACGGTTCAATGTGCAAACTCATTTATTTTGTATTTAGGAATTAGGGGTTGTTTTAGGTTGTGCAACTGCAATTGCACTTAGAGTTAGGATGTGTTTCAGTTTAGGGGGCATTTGAAGTGCATTAAACTTTAATGCACTTTAATTTAAAGGGACATTGTCAGATTTTGTCTGACCTCTGTTTCTCGCGTGCCCTTTAATGTACTTAATTAATAGTATTATTTAGTATTAGTATCGTAAGTATTATCGTATTATCGCCGCGTATCGTAAGTATTATCGTACTACGATAATACTACGATTCGTAGTATTATTATTTTAGTATCGTAAACGCCCCCTTATCATTATCAGCACTCATTTGACCATAACGCGTATGTGTACACATGGAAAAAGGGCGGAAGGAAGGAAAAAGACGCGCAATTGTTAGCAATTCCACTGTAAAGTGCGCAATTCCCACTGTAAAGTGCGCGTCTTTTTCTTTCCGTCCACTCTTCCTTCCATGTGTACACATACCGGTAAGTTTTAGTTAAATGTACAATGCACCCTCAATCAGTCAATCAAAATGCCCCCAAATGCTTCCAACTATTGCTCCTTGCCCCAAAATGCCCCCTGCTTAAGATTTAAAGTTGATAGTATATATATACTAGAAAACCCGTCGGTTGGATCCAATGCCCTGTGATGATGAGCCCTGTGATCCACGTGCGGAGCAGAAGGGTCAAATTCTATTTTTCAGAGATCAAATTCCGGGTGAGCCTTCTGATCCGCCATAGTATAGGGTGCATTTAGGGTGCAAAAGAGGTGTTCCCGCGCAGCGTGAGTGCGTGACCCAAATATTCCGCGCGCGCTGCGGGTCTCCGTGGTTGGTGGTCCTTTCTTCGACTTTTTTTGCCGGATGTTATATCCGTCCTCTGTTTCTCGCGCGCCTCCTAAGTCCCAGTGAATGCACCCTAAACACGCACGCCCCAAAAATGAAATGCGAATTATTGCCCATGCCTGGCGATGCCATGTGCACACGTTGCGCGCCCCTGTTCTACTCAGTGAACTGAAAAGTCACGGAGACGCGCAGCGCGCGCGGAGTATTTGGGTCACGCAGCGCGGGAACACGATGCCAGGCCCAGTGCCCACTGGCCCAGCTGACGCTAGCGCCAGCGAAAATAATTTGCGGCGCGCGCGATGATATTCTCGACAGGGGCTTTATCATCGACAGCCAAGGCCAAGCGACCTTATGAATATGCCCAAACAGCCAATACGCTACCTCAATATATGCCCTAATATAAACCGTAAACGACCCCTGGCCCTGAATGAACCCTAAAGCCCCGCGCCGGCCCCTAGGCCTAGCCCAGAGAGTACTTAAGCTTAAGTCACGCAACGCGGGAACATCGATGATCGTTGTAGGATTTTACCCTACTGTCGGTGCGCGCGATTTTCAATCCGCCCCGCCTTGCAAGGGATAAAATCCCGCCTGCAAAGGTAGGGTGAAATCCTACAACGATGATCAAAGGCCGGAATGGAGGCGCGCGCTGCGCGCAAGAACCAGTGGACAGATTATATCCAGCAACGATAAACAAGGCAAGAGTATCGGCCGAAGTACTAGTAACCAATCCTGGAGTGTAGTCTGCTGCCATCAATATGCAGAATATATTTTATATTTCATTTGAAATATGGAAATATCAAATTTTTTGCTTTCATATTTCAGTATATCATGCAGATGTAGGATTTCATCCCGGGCGGGATGACAATTGCGAGGCGCCGACGGTTGGAAAAAACCCTACAAATCATGCAGATTATGGGACTATAGCTGCCAGTGATGCATACTGCTATGCCATGAAGTTTTGTCGGGGTTACCGCCTGGATGCCATATGTCCATTTAACTGACCAGATAACATTGTGGACCAGAAATCAAAACCGCCTCTGATGAGTGATGATGGCCCATGCATGAGAAACAGTGTACAGATAACATCCGGCAGCATTGATAAGCAATAGAGTACAAAAAATATGATTTATCAATTTGAACAGTGAAAAATATTTTAAGTTGTGATTTCAAATATAATAGTAACATGTTATTGTTCAAACAACTACTGCATCAATGCACGGCATTGTTTGAAAGGCAGGTACTATCACTTTTCGTTCCTCTATGGGTTTATCCATCTGTCTAGACCCCACCATCCATTATTCTTTCCTTTATCAATATGAAGATCTCGAGAAAAGTACCACCGGTCATACTCGGAATTAACCCCAAGGTATATGCCAAAGTAGTACAATTTGAGGTCATTTCCAGAATCAGAGTGTATCCACATCTGTATTGGCTTTGTCACATCAATACTTATAGTGCATCCATATGATGCAGCAGTACGCTTTATTTCTTGGTCCTTGGTGCCAGGAGCATCCCATGTTGGTTTTCTTGTTGTACATTGTGTATTGCCCTAGGGGAAAGAATTTAATTCAAGATTTCAATTGTTATATCATTGGTTTCAAGAGGTATAGATTTTGATGACACTAGTGTTTTTAATGTTTCTATAGTTTGATGATCAGGAGTATTGAGATCACCATATATAACACGCCTCAAGGTGGCCTCACCTGTTTCACTGAAGCCCATATTTTTCCTGATGTGTCCGAAGTAGAACTGGATGTCAGTTTTATGTAAACCTGATTGACTCTCCTGGTAAATGGAATATAGGTAGGTGGGGTAGGTGCAAGTCAAGGCGTTATTGTTATGACCACTTAAATCACAATTCTGTTACCTGCAAACGTCTCTTGTCCTGGTCTCTGTTTCTTGCAAAAGATCACTTGCACAGCTTCGGCCATGGATGTTTTTAGTGCCATCATCACATCTTCTGTACCTAGTTCTTCTTTGCTGGAAACTGAGCAATTATAGTACGGATTCAGTTCAAGAGGGAAATTGATAAGAAAACTTGAAATGATTTTTGGAGAGAAAAAATTTCTTACTGACATTAAAGTTTTTATTCCAGACAAACTATGATACTGTAGGCATAAATATTTCATCTGATTCGAAGAATCGTTGACTACCTTGTAACGCTATAGCCCCCACATGAGCCCAAGTCAGTCCAACCTGTCCAGCCAGACCAAGGACTCAGGGTTCCATCTCTTACCACTTTCTCACAGAGTGGATAATTAATATAATCCTGCTTGCATTGATTACACCGTGACCCTCCTATGCCTTCATTGCTGCACTCACACTGACCACTTCGTGCATTGCAAACTTGCAATGCAACACCTCTTGCATCACAGTCACATTGTCTGCAGTTTGGAAAACTGAAGTAACCAGCACTGCATTCATTACAGCTAGGGAAGTTGGTGTAACCCTCTTGGCATGTGTCACATGTTTCACCAACTACATGTTCTCTACATTGACATTCCCCACCGTTGTTACACACCTGTGTTATGATTGGGTAGGTTGTTTTCAGATTTAAGATCATCAACATGGATAGGTTACTCTGCAGTAGAATAGAGATTTTCTGTCACTAACCTCGCTAGTAACTCCATTATTATTGCATTCACAAGCTTTACAACCCTGTTGATGGAATTGAGGGTCAGGATAGCTCCCTACTAGGCAAGAACATGTGTAGCTGCCTCGGGAATTCCGACAAGTTCCTAGCCTTTGTTCAACCATGCATCTGAAAGCAGTGGGGGCAAGCATTACTACCATTGCTTGTACAATAATCCTTGTTCAGAGGGATGATAGTGGAATTATTTGCAGCATAATTTGGATAAAGGTTTAAAAATGTATTACCTTCGGTATCCAATTGCGTCAACTGTGCATTCATTGAAATCTTCACATTTGCCATTGTCAGAAGCTACATGATACCTTGAAAAATATGACAAAGTATATGACAAAGAATGATTATTTCATTTTATGGGGACTAATATAAGCAGACACGATTCCTATAACATAGGTACGAAGTCATAGGATTGAGGGGACCAGCATCACTTTATTGTTCACTTACCCTGACAAACAGGAACATTCAAAGCCCCCCAGTGTGTTTGTACAAAGTGAAGCACCAGTTCCGCAAAACCCTTGTTCTAGACATTCATTAATGTCTACTTGAGAGATAACCGACCAATAGCTCAAGTCTGAGTTGGAAAGAAAAGTTATTTTTTCACACATAGATAGTATGCCTACTACCTTGGTATTGAATTATGAATAAGAATGAATTTCTACTTGAGACATCTGAACACTTACCGTTTGTTGCAGGTCTGCTTGAACTGTCCAGAACTTGTTTAATCGAACAAGTTGTTTCCCCAAGACCATCATCCCATTTAAATCCCTCACTAGCTTCACCAAGGAGTCTACTTTCTCCAATATCGAATATCTCATCATCGTGTGTACACTTTGGAACACAGACCAGATCCGAGATTGTCACAGACCAAGTTCTGTCCAAGTTACAGTTGATTTCCGTGACATGGTGTCCAGTAGAGACGTCCACTAAAGTTTTAGTGGAGTCAGAGCAGCGCACAGGGATAACTTGTCCCGGGTATGTTGTCGAGGCTTTGCACCCGCCCCCAACTAGACCAGGACTCGAGAATTCGGGACAACTCCGTTCTTGATAAACTCTCTTGAACTCATCTGTGACAGCAGTGATGTCACTGTTCAGGCTCTCCAGCTCGTACTCCAAGAAGTCTCTTTCATCAGAATTGGAGCTGTGATTTATCCTATACACCGCCACGGCTGTCTCTATTGTTGTCAATGAGAGATGAAGTTGGAAGAGCTCTTGCCACGCTGACCTTATCTGTTCAGTGTAACTGTCAGTACACCCATCAACCATGTTTATCTGCATTCTCGCTGTAATAAAGGAATCCGAATCCGCCAGAATTGCATTCTCTACGGCTTGCTTTGCCTCGTTGAATTTGAACTCATGCTGCCTGATATAGTCAGCAAAGTCATTCAGTGCATAGTCACCAAATTCATTTGCAACCTCAAACCTTTCAGTGAAAACTGGCACAGTGAACTTTAATGAATCAAAATAGCGATTTTCAATGATTCTCCCAGTCAGTGTGACCAAACGATTTTCTACCTCATTAAAAGCTGAGTTGATGGTGTTGACTACTACTTTGTTCCCTTCTTTTGATCTGTAAAGTCTCTCATTGCGTTCTCTCTCAAACTGATCGTGAAGCACTTTCTGGATACCACCAAACTCTACAAGTAATCTATCGTTTTCCTCCTTGATGTTATTTAACATGAGGCTTTGGGCGCACAAAATGTTATTTTTGCTTTCATTGATAGTAAATCGTGTATCACGAACTTCATTAAAAATCCCATATTTCATCTCCTGCAAGGGGATCATAATTTGTTCGGTACTCTTCCTTATCTCATCTTGTAACTCAAACATCCCTGGGACTTTGTACTTCTGAACAAGCTCGATGACAGCATTGCTCTCAGATGTTACTGGTTTGATAGGAATATCACACTCATCTCCACTATAGCCCAGAGAACAGGAGCAATATGGCAAGGTGTTGTCAGCAGACAGGTATAGAGTGTTTCCGTACACACATTGGAAGTCATCAGTGTCTTCAAATGAGAAGAAGAATCCAACTTGTACAGGGATAACATCGCTGCCATGAAAACCTTTGGTGTACCGAATATAGACAGTCTTAGTCATGTGCCAGCCTTCAAGTGATGCGTCTGAACTTTCCTTTATCACAACTAAAGTGAGCCTTTTCTCCTCTATCATTCTTTCTAGAGTCTCAGACCTATCTTTCAACATATGCAAAAGCATTCTTGTAACTGTGTCGTCCCATGTATCTTCAGTGGCAATCATTGGTATATCCTTTCGCCAATCGTTCTGAGCAGCCGCATTATAGACGTTTAAACAAAAGGATATAGTTTTTTTTACTTCGTCGATTTCTTCCTTTCTTGACTTTGTCACCGCAAAAAGAGTCAATCTTTCATCCAGTTTTTCGTCCTCTGACTTCCCAGTCAATTCAACGTTAGAAGAAGCAGCTATATAATTCCGTACCAAAGCTTGGTTATCCTGCTTGTCATTTTCTTTCAAGACCGCCCAGTTGTAAATGATGTACCTGCTTTCTAGATCAGGTAGAATGGCTCCAAGAGATTCTCCATCCCCATATCTTATCTCCATTTCCTGGTTAGATAAAATATTCGATAACCAAGCATTGAATTGCAATAACCATAATTAGTTTTTGAGGAGAATAGTTTGAGAGATAGGTGGGCGCAGTTTGAATGATTGAAGCTGATTTAGATATCTAATCAATTAGATTAACTCTTGACCAAATGATCTCTATGACAAAATTCGAGGCTGTTTTTGATGAACTGGATCTGGTTTCAATAAACCGACTTTGGGAACTCTCTCCGAACACAACTTTGCTTTCAACAAAGCGTGACCCATCTATGTTATGACCCAGCAAATTCGAGGCTATAAAAGGGCTGTGTTCGAGAAGTCAGTTTGTCAAAAACAGATTCTGATCAACAAATGTGTATTTGAGACACTCTGTAGAGTGTACGCATTATATTATGTATTAGTCATCCAATCATGCATAACAAAATGGCAGAACTTACCTTGGTAGCACTCTTCACGGCATTAGAAGTACACTTGATATACAGTTGACTTGTTTTCTCATACATATTGTTTAGATCAGTCGGATATCCCCTATCGTCATCAAGTTGAACTAATCCCTGATTCACTTCGTAGAAATAAACCAGTTTCTGTGCATTCCTAACCAGCTTCATCATCTGACTTGCGAATCCGAGGATCTTGCTGCAGTCATTCTGCTCACTCTCCAGATACTGCTCTAACAAGCTCCTCCCTTCGTTCAGTTCAGACTTGCCATTGTAGAGGCGGACAACGTGGTTGAGATGCGTGCCCAAGTCATCACCATCTGTTATTCCAATCAAGAGATCTTCAATGGCATTCTTCACTTCAGGCGACAATGTGGGATCCTCCAAATCCATTGATTTGAGAAGTCTCCCCACATTTTCATACTTGATCATCAAGTGTTCAACATTGCTCTCGAACCTCACGATATCTCTCAATATATAGCTCCATGATATTGATCCTTCAATAGCATCCAACTTCACAGCCACGGCATCAAGTCTTCCGTTAAGTTTGGCAAAACCCGATTCAATTGCTTTCAGCTCCTCTGACTTTCCAGCTGGCATGAACAAAATAATCAGATCCATAACAGGACCAACAAACATGAAGGAGCGTGAGAACTTCTTCAGAAGATTCAACCCGGCCTTGAGATAACGTTTGGAATGTTTCTTAGTATACTTGATACCCTCTTTAAACACATCCAGCGCACTTGTTGCATCAGACATCTCACCCATTTCCTCCTTCCTATCAGCATCCGACATCTCTGTATCCTCTTCTTCAACCCTTGTATCCTCGGTTTGGTCCTCATCATCACTATCATCGTCAGATGACGTGCTCCAATACTCGTCGACTGTTGCCCGGTCGGGGAGAGTGTTGTTTACCACATCATTACCATTCTCAGAGTAACTCCACAAATCATCTTCCTCTACCACCGGCTGGTCACACGATTCCCCGTCATCACGACGTGCAA
Organism: Beroe ovata; assembly: GCA_946803715.1. NCBI lineage: Eukaryota > Metazoa > Ctenophora > Nuda > Beroida > Beroidae > Beroe > Beroe ovata. The sequence continues at coordinate 254,513 of CAMPET010000010.1, read as the reverse complement.
TAGCAGTGGTCGAGTCTGGGCAAGCTTGTGGTGATCCAGCCATGATCATATCCACTTTGTCACGGTCCCCTATCCATGGATCTATTCGCTGGTTGCAGGAAATGGAGTTTTCCAGTACCATATCCTGACATCTGATCTCAACAGTGGTGTTGATTGATTCAACTCCAGTCACTATGATCATCAATATCCCATAGAGAAGGGATAGATGTGCCATATTTATGCTCCTAGCGTGGTGAAAATATGAGTTATTGGAAATATGAGAAACTAGCCCATTCGATATCTTTAAACTATGCTGTTATCAATACCAAAACTGATGCAATAACTTGGTATTAATTGAATTAAAGGGATGTGTTAGACCGTATATTTGCTCGTACACTGTAATTATTAGTAACTACCATTTGTAACCCAGATTGCGTCAAAAACATGAAGAATGATGCCGAGTTGGTTATGTTCTAGTAACGAGATCTAAGAGTGTACCATCCATTATTCTTGTTCTCGTCTATTGCCAGGTAGCTTAAACCTGTTTCGTACAGCTTCCTGAGTCTGTTATTGCCCAACATCACTCCAAACTCAATCAAATCCATATCATTGCCTGAGTCGGAGTATATGTACATTTGTATAGGTTCAGTCCAGACAAAGTTAGCAAGACACCCATAGTCGGACGCAGTCCTATACAAGGGAGTCAGCCTGGTTTCAGGAGCATCCCATGTTGGTTTTCTTGTGGTACACTCTGTGTTGCCCTGAAGTTTGATCGTTATGAAATGACCGTGACTACCTAGGTTTCATCTTATTGCTCCTTCACAAATCTCGTTGCAACATCACAAATATTGGACGAACCTGTTTCAAGGACGCCCATATCTTTCCGGATGTATCTGAATGTTTGTGATCACGAAGTGTGATGTAAATTGACTGAACGTCCCTGCGAGATTGAAATTTGATTGAATTAAATTTCGTGAGAATTGTACTGGATTTTATTCTGTCCAAAGAGGACTGGCCTCAGAAAGGGGAATTAAGCGTGCGTAACGGGCGCAATTTTTTGTTCCACTTTGGTAGGTACCACTCAGGCTCATCCAGTTTTACCCATTGTATCGAATGCAAGGTAAAAACTCACATGCATGCCTCTTCGAATCTTGTCTCCTCTTCACGTAGGGTAGCATATCGACAACTGTGACCGTGAATGTTCATAGTTGTGTCATCACATTCCCTTGTCCTTGTCCTTTCCTGGTTAAACCTGTGGATACCAGATCGTGATATCTCATCAGCCACAGTACAACTTGGATGAATATATTGAATATTGATCATGTCCATGTCGTTTACTGTCATAATTTGAAAGGGATCCAGTATTCAAGTGTTGACCCACCCAGTGCTCCCGTAAGTTCCGCATGATCCCAAATCATTCCAAGGAGTCCACGCAGACCACTCACTGAGACTCCCATCCACGACAACCTTTTCACAGATGGGGTAGTTGGTGTACGTTGACTTGCAGGTTTCACATCTCGTCCCCCCAATGCCTTGGTATTTGCACTCACACCTCCCCGAAAAGGGATCACAGCCACGCTCCGTTACTCCATTCTCTTCGCAGTCACACCGTCGACAGAACGGGAATCCGTAGTAACCAAAGTCACACTGGTTACACCAGGGAAAGTTGGTATATCCCTCTGTGCACGTGCCACAGTCGTCACCAGCCACGTTTTGGAGACAGGAGCACGTGCCCGAGTCTGTGCACACCTAAATGTGCGTTTCAATCAATTATAGGTCAAGTTATTTGAACTCTCAAATGCATCTCTGGACAGTCCAGGTATCTATTGCAATGCTGAAAGTGAAAGGCCTGGGCTTATTCAAACGATGGATATTGGATGTGCCTACCTATTCAGATTTAAATCAAGTTTCATGTATGATATCTAACCTCGTTGGTTACACCCTGGGGGTTGCATTGGCAGACAGAACAACCTCTATCATTCAGTCCGGGGGTAGGATAGGACCCGGTAAAGCACTGACATCTGAACCCGCTCTGCGAGTTGATACAAGTTCCCCTACTCTCGTGCAACAGACACCTGGGTAACGGGGGGTTGTACTAACTTATTAATTGTGTCATGATTGGATTGGAGGAGCCAGCAATTCACTAGAGTTACCTCTCGTAGCCAATGGAGCCAGGCAGACATTCGTTGATGTCTTCACATTTTCCTGTGTTACTTTCTGGGTTTACACGGAAACTGAAATTGGTAATTGAGATTAGTTCAATAATGGATCAACTCAAGAGAAGTGCGCATGTTCGACCCGAAGACCTGGTTTGGCACTTTGTCTCAACTCTGGGCTACTACTTGACTGATACTGGATTCGTATCATACTTAGATCATGCTATTTTGGAGGTATGTATAACTCAAAGCTCACCCGGTTCTACAGGAACAGTGGAAGCCCCCAGGAGTATTCGTACAGGACTGTGACCCAGAGCCACAGAACCCAGCCTCAGCACACTCATCAATATCAATAAGCGTTGCCAGAGTCCAGTAGGTGGTGACTGTTTCTAGTCCTGGGAACATCGTGTGCGTTAGAAACCAAGACATACTTCATCATCAGGTGTTGAATTGGGTACCTAATGCTTCATGATGGGTCAAGATGGGCGATATTGCATGGTACAGTGGTACCATACCTCCATTCAATATTGGTACACTCACCCTCTCTTCTGTCCGACAAACACGCAACCTCTCTCAAACCATCTGACCATCTGTAACCTTTCTCTGGCTCCCCAAGCTCCCTAATTTGTCCAATATCATAGAACACCCCATCGTGGGTGCACTTTGGAACACAGACCAGATCCGAGATTGTCACAGACCACGTTCTGTCCAAGTTACAGTTGATTTCCGTGACATGGTGTCCAGTAGAGACGTCCACTAAAGTTTTAGTGGTGTCAGAGCAGCGCACAGGGATAACTTGTCCAGGGTATGTTGTCGAGGCTTTGCACCCGCCCCCAACTAGACCAGGACTCGAGAATTCGGGACAACTCCGTTCTTGATAAACTCTCTTGAACTCATCTGTGACAGCAGTGATGTCACTGTTCAGTTTTCCTAGTTCGAACTCAAGGAAGTCTCTTTCAGCAGAATCGGAGCTGTGATTTATCCTATACACCGCTACGGCTGTCTCTATTGTTGTCAAGGAGAGATGAAGTTGGAAGAGCTCTTGCCACGCTGACATTATCTGTTCAGTGTAACTGTGAGTACACCCATCAACCATGTTTATCTGCATTTTAGCTGTGATGAAGGAATCCGAGTCTGCTAAAATTGCATTCTCCACGGCTTGCTTTGCTTCGTTGAACTCATACTCATGCATGTTGATGTATTCAGAGAAGTCTTCCAATCCGTATCCCCCATATTCGTTAGCCAGGGAGAATTTCCTCTCGAATACAGGGATGGTAAACTTCATGGGAGGGTAGTAGCGGTTTTCAATGACTTCCCCCGACAAAGAAGCTATGCGGTTGTGGACCAGCCCACTCGCACTCTTGATAGCTCTTGTCACCAAGTTGTGCCCCTTCTCCGTCATGTAAATCAACTCGTCTCGTTGCTGATCCATAGCTTCACTGATGAAGTCACTCAACCCCCTGTATTCCTCCAGGAAATGCTGATTCTCAGCCTTAATCTCATCCAGCATAACTGCCTGGGCTGACACTATTGCGTTCTGGCTCAATCCGATGGAAGCGTGAATGCTCCGTATTTCCTCGAATACTTCCTCCTTATCATTCTCTATCTGTGTCATAACTTGATCTGTACTTGCTCTTATCTCATCCTGTAAGTCAAACATGCCGGGAACCTTGTAGTGCTGCACCAAGTCCAGAACTCGGTTACTCTGTGACGACTGCTTCTTGAGTGGGAGGTCACAAGCGTCACCACCGTATTCAATGTCACACAGACAGTAGGGTAGGGTGCTGTCACTCGTTAGGAACACCTTCTGACCATGCTCGCAGATAAATTCCTCTGTGTCTTCAAAGGCAAAGAGAAAGGCGATCTGGATCCTCAAGTCTGGATAAAAGGATTGGTAATGTCTGGGGTATCTGATGGGAGCTGTGGTTATGAAATGCCACCCAGTGAAGGAAACCTCAGATGATATCTCTGCCACTGCGATAGCCACCCGTTTGTCAGCAACCATGTTTCTGAAAACGACATCATGTTTTGAGATAAGGCTTGAAATCATGTCGATTGTGTGTATGTCAAGCCTCGCTCCGATTGAGCTATACATTAACTTGTGCTCTCCAAGAATGTCAAGAATCCTTTTTGATATATCACTGATTTCTTCTTGAGCTGATTTAGTTACAGCATACAGGGTAAGACGCTCCTTATCTTTCTCATCGTCCGATTTTCCTGTGAGCTTGACCTCCTTCCCGGGAGAGATAGGATTCCTCATGACCAAAATATCTTCTTCTTTGTTATCTTCCTTTATTGTCGCCCAGTTGTATACTTCGAATTTGGGATCTAATTCTTGAATTATGCTTCCTATTTCCTCACCGTTTCCATACCTCAGTTCTACCTCCTGAAATTGTGAATGTTATTGATATCAAATTCACTGACCATTCCAAACCATATAGCATCATTGCATTGCACCAACTATAATAGGTGTGAAATATGAGAATTTACGATGATTGGACTGATAGTTAGTAATCATTACCTTGCTTGCAATCTCCATTGCATTAGATGTACACTTGGCGTACTGTGCTGTGGTTGTTTTATACAAATCGTACATCACTTTTGGGAAGCCCATATCGTTGTCCTGATGAATCAGTTGTTGATTGACGTGGGAGAAGTACACCAATTTTTGTGCATCCCTCATTATCTTCATGAAGCGACTGGAGAATGGCAGCATCTTACTGCAATCGTTGTCCATGGCCCCCATGTAAACTTCCAGCAGCTTTTCATCGCCAGCAAGTGATGAGCCTTCATTGAAAAGTCGAACAGCGTGGTATAGACTTGCCTCAAAGTCGCCCCGAGAGGATATTCCCTCGATTAAATCAGCCAAAGTTGCCCTGAATATTGGTGACATATTGAGAGTACTCTCATTTGACTCGTCTATCATTAGAGCGAGTGTGTTGTACTTGCCCATCAAGTGGTCCACAGTGCTCTCAAACATTATCAGATCGCTGACAAGTGCATTCCATGTGATTGCTCCCTCTATTGTCTCCAGCTGGTAGGACACTGCATCGAGTCTTCCCTCCATCTGAGCAAATCCTGATTCAATAGCGATGAGTTCATCTGATTTTCCAGCAGGCATGAATAGGAGAACGAGATCCAACGCTGGACCAATGACTTGTAACGAGCTCACAACGTTCTTCATGAAGTTCAGTGCTTTCTTCAGACTTTTCTTAGAACTGTGCCGCTTGCCATACTTTACTGTACTCTTAGCAGGGTCGAATATTCCAGATGCTGCGGAACCCTCCCCAATCTTTTCTCGCTGCTCAGCCACCCCTGTTTCCTCCTCTTCCTCAGTTTCCTCCTCTTCCTCAGTCTCATCCTCCAAATCCTCCTGGCCCGGAGGAATCTGAATCTCATCATTCCCACTCTCAGCGTAGCTCCATAACACATCCTCCTCTTCTTCTTGGTGGTCACACAATGACTCCTCATTTCGCTGAGGTATCACCTCCGAGTTTGGCAGTTCTCGTCCACACGCTTGTGATGATCCGGCCATGATCATATCTATAGTATCACGCTGCCCTACCCAGGGGTCTATTCGCTTGTTACAGGAGGGACGGAAGTCGACAGTTCCGTTGTTTTCGCATGTCTCCGACCCAATTATTGTCAGGAAGGCAATCAGGAGAAAAATTCCTGATCGCTTGAATCTGTTCATACTTTTCACCTGTGGGAGATAGATCATGATTGAGATGAACTCTGATTGAGCTAATTGAAAATGGCATGACTGATCATTGATGATAGGATATTGATGTTAGTCGAAACGACCACTTTGTAGATGATAATTCATAATAAGTCATCAAGAAACTTAGTCTAAGTTAGCGTATGCACACGATGCGTCGTTTATTACAAGAAATGAGTTATTGTTCTTGCATCAATATTCTTCCAATATGTATAGGATGGATAAGAGTCGCGTGATCAATGAATTCTATTCTTTTTGATGTCATTGAAGAGAAAAGAAGAGAAAGAGACAAATCAATACTTTTGTTCTGTTGTAAGAGAGCAATTCATTGTAAAAGGGAAACTATTCATAATGAAAATCGCATTGGCTGAATAATTGGGATTTTAGCAGGTGTTCATTTTTGCTCTATGGTAACGGAAAATCACCAAAGAACAATGAAATATTCCATAATAACAATGAACATCATTATATGTGTGAAAAATAGCGAGTTTTGGGGGGTTGTGGTCTCTTTTTCCTACTAACAAAGTAATAATAGAAGAAAAGAACTATGGACTTGCTCGAATCTTCGTGACTCAGGTTTGTTCATGAAATGTAGATTTCGAGACTGTGTCAAAAAGGCGGACAAAAATAAACTCGGGCATTACTTAGAACGCTTGATAGCTAGATGATATCAGTTCAGTTCCCCACCGATATATGTTAGAAATTGGTAAAATAAGCGATACCTCTAGGCCAGCAGTAGGACGACAGTTATCAGCCAGTATGTTTATAGGATACAGTGGGAGTTTTTATAACATCGATCGAAGAGTGTGAGTGTTTGTCACTCAATAGAATCTTTGTTCTATCCAACTACCGAACCCGTGACTGCTGACCATTCCTGACAATTGGGAACTTGCCTGGTTCATTGTTATGCTGCCCGGGAGTTGACAAGAGTTCCATTCAAATAACAATAACTTTTCATTTATCTCGGATTGGAAGTAATTCAAATTGGAAGTAATTCAAATTCGACAATCAATTGAGCCTTTTCATTAGCTCCCTTTAGAGATGAACCCTCCCTCTATTATAGAGCGCTTAATAAAGGTAGAGTCCTTTCATTAACCGGACACAGTCAACTATGATAAACAGCTGGAGATATCTATTTATACCTGGTCACGTATTGACTATAGGGCAAGCAGCAAGAGTTATTGACAATAACCCCTGGTGCTTGCCCTATAGTCTATAATTGTTTAATGATTGTTCGGTTGGAATTTAGGCAGAAAGAAGATTAGACTGCCAACGTTGTTCTGATCATTTGTACCGGTGAGGATTGGCGGAGAGTAGCTAGGGACTGAATTGATGATTTTTAAATATAAGAATTTGAAGATCATCAATGGAATGAATTAAGGATTCAAAGTCCACTGAATACTGTAGTACTATAAGAGAATAGTACAAAAAGGAAGCGGTGTCTATTAAAAGTAGTGTCAAGAGAAATTTGTGATGTCAGGATCTTTGCATGAAATGATGNACATTAACCCTAACCCTAACCCTAACCCTCACCCTAACACTAACCCTAACCCTAACACTAACTCTACCCTCACCCTAACACTAACCCTAACCCTTACCCTAACCATAATCCTTACCCTAACCCTAACACTAACCCTTACCCTAACCCTGAACATAACCCTACCCTAGCACTAATCCTAACACTTACCCTAACCCTTGTCGATCGATGATAGACCCTGTCGAGAATTTCGTTTCGCGCGCGGCGCAAACTTATTCTCAGACAGGGTCTATGGAATATGACAAAATTTACCACCAAAATTTGGTGGTAAATTTTTTGCGGCGCGCGTCCTAAAAATCGACGAAAATTTTTCCAAATGACTTATCTCATATTATACATCATATAAAAGCTCTAAATTTAGTGATTACAATGATGCAAAAACTGTTGAAATCAAAGCAATGGATGAAGATTTATGACTGTTTTTGTGACAGGGAACGCCGCGCATTGTATCTGGCGTTTCCCTTCTTTTGAAAAATTACAGAAAAATAGCATTGGATAATCAAATCTTTGTAATGATCTGATGCTTCACCAAGTAATGGGATCCTTATCACAGTCTTACTGTCAGTTTTCATTGTTCCATTCTATTTTCTATACCAGTATTCAGGTATCTTCCACTGGGTTATTTGCTATTACCATTTATAATTATTAGAAGTAGGAATTACTGATAGTTCTGGGCATGTGTGAGTTCATCGTTCACCATAGTCACAGGGCACTCATTGTGTGTTTTGCATTTCACTCAGCATTGCACTGTTCTAGGGATATAATGCAATAACAATTTAACTACATCCACCATGAAGATAGTACAGCCTACTCTAACAAGGCTTTGTGGCATGATTCTATATTGCTGAAGCAGTTTATCCTGTTTTGTCCTGTTCCTTGTTTGAAGAAATTCGGAAAATCGAGTCCGAGGATAGATCACAACATAATTGGAGAACTTATTTGAGTGGGTGAATTGCATCGAATTATTCCACTTCATATAGTGACATTCTAATCTTTCCCATCACTCCTAAATCAGTAAATTTCTCCGACCCCTTCCTATCCACTTCCTTTCCTTATCAAACTCCTAACCTGACACCCTCCTCACACTATTCTCTTTCGCTTATTCACCTTTGTTCAGGCAGCAAAGTTTATGTCTGATTCAGAATCACTGTCAAATGATAATGGATGTGTGAACTGCCACTTCTCACTCCAGTTTTCCCATCCCTCCTCAGCAAACGTCGAGTCCCCAACACATGACACTTACAAACAGGCAGGTACTAGGTAGCCTCCATTCAGTGAGAGAGATGGACATTCATATAGAAAATGTAACCAGGAGTGCTTGTTCCCTTCTGTGTGTCATCACATTATCGAGTTTGATCAATGTTATATCGACAATATTTAGAGATGAATTCCGGAGTTCTGGGTGGCCCAGCCTTGCAGTTGTAAGCTGCGAGGGGTACGGTGGGCCGAAACCCCTCCGTTCTCTCTTGCCACCTGCTGATACTGAGATCCGAATCGCAGTTGACAGGAGAGGGCCTTACATCTGTAGGGTAACCGCTGATGATTCACAGTTTAGATTCTTCCCTCTCTTATGCCAATCCTTGGATTAGAAAATCGATATCCAGTATTTTGCTATGTTTGCAGTATACCCATACACCTCTATAGATAAGACTTTGGATTATATTCGGTGTATCCATCTTTCATATTCACTTTTCCGTTTTCTGTGTAACATAATGTGTGTTTATAGTTTCAGGCAACGGTATTTATGGCCGACTGATGACCACTGACAGATGATACTGATGTGTTGGTGAGTACTGCCACTCCTGATCCAGCTTCTCCCCTCCCTCCTGATCCAGCTTCTATCCTCTCTTCTCATTGAGTTCTCCTTGCTCAACTTACAGCTTCATCTAGCTTGTCTCGAGTACCGTCCCTCCTCCCCTCCCACATCGTCCATCTTTCTCTACGTTCCAACTTACTTCTCCAGCAACACATGACTGATGACAACGCAGGTAATCTCCAATCTCCATCTATCGGCAGATATGGACCCGTTAGAGATAACGTGGCACTGTGTGCTTGTTTCTCATAATTGTGTCTTACTGACATACGGTTGATCTTCAGCAATGTTTCATAAACAATACAGTATTTGGAGGTAAATACTTATTTTAGTTCCCACATCACCCAAAATCATCTCCTACCTTATCCATCTCTATCGGAATTTCCCCTTCTCCGTTCGCAACGCATTTCTCCAGCATCACATGACTGATAACACATCGCAGGTATTCTCCATCNCCAACTACCGAACCCGTGACTGCTGACCATTCCTGACAATTGGGAACTTGCCTGGTTCATTGTTATGCTGCCCGGGAGTTGACAAGAGTTCCATTCAAATAACAATAACTTTTCATTTATCTCGGATTGGAAGTAATTCAAATTGGAAGTAATTCAAATTCGACAATCAATTGAGCCTTTTCATTAGCTCCCTTTAGAGATGAACCCTCCCTCTATTATAGAGCGCTTAATAAAGGTAGAGTCCTTTCATTAACCGGACACAGTCAACTATGATAAACAGCTGGAGATATCTATTTATACCTGGTCACGTATTGACTATAGGGCAAGCAGCAAGAGTTATTGACAATAACCCCTGGTGCTTGCCCTATAGTCTATAATTGTTTAATGATTGTTCGGTTGGAATTTAGGCAGAAAGAAGATTAGACTGCCAACGTTGTTCTGATCATTTGTACCGGTGAGGATTGGCGGAGAGTAGCTAGGGACTGAATTGATGATTTTTAAATATAAGAATTTGAAGATCATCAATGGAATGAATTAAGGATTCAAAGTCCACTGAATACTGTAGTACTATAAGAGAATAGTACAAAAAGGAAGCGGTGTCTATTAAAAGTAGTGTCAAGAGAAATTTGTGATGTCAGGATCTTTGCATGAAATGATGACGCTATCAGTGTTCTGGTAAGACTTAAACTCGGAAAGGTCACAAAGGAATTGGCGGTTAGCCACAGCTCACAAGAATTTGTAAAATCTGCATTCTACCTGGAGTAATACTGTCGCATATGTGCCACTATTCGAAACCGGTTAGTTCACGTAAGGCGCGGAGCTGTATATATGATCCATTACGCGCAATTTTTCCCACGACGCGCGCACGCGCGATCGAATTGATCGATCACGCGACGCGCGCACCGTGGGAAAAATTTCGCACAATAGCCTATTGACCTATTATGGATAGTCAACTTGTAGGATTTTACCCTACCGTCGGTGCGCGCGATTTTCAATCCGCCAGGGATAAAATCCCGCCAGCAAGGGTAGGGTGAAATCCTACAAATAGTCAACATCGTGATCACACCTGTCGCCTCAGTGTAAATCGCCGTTGTCACGGTCATACTCATATTGATAAAACGGTCATTTAAACACTCTATATGCTGTGTTTTGTCGATCGATGATAGACCCTGTCGAGAATTTCGTTGCGCGCGCGCGCAAATTTATTCTCAGACGCGGCTTGCATCAGCGGTCTAGCATCGCCAGACAAGCTGTGTTTAATGTTTTCGTAGTCGTACAGTCCTACACCTTATGATATCTGGTCACAGACCTGTGCAGACGTCGCGTTGCGCGCTTTTTATTTTACTCGGTGATCTGAAAGGTCGTAAAAACGGAGTAGCGCAGCGCTTGCGGAGTATTTGGGTCACGCAGCGCGGGAACACAGAGACCAGGGTCTGGATAACGGGCTGTTGTCTGGCGATGCTAGACCGCTGATGCAAGCGCGCGCAAAACGAAATTCTCGACAGGGTCTATCATCGATCGACAAAACGGTCTGAAACATCATGATTGCATTACCACGGGGCATTAGAAAAGTTAGAGTCAGAATTTGGTTTCATAATATTAATAAGAAATAAAATTTTACAAATCATTATTAATTTCCAATAACAACTTTAAATTTAAAACAATAAATTTTTAACAAAATAAAACTCATGAACACAACTGACACGTAGCTGTGTAGATGCATTTGTCCATTACTTAATAAAAGTCTCAGTTAGCCGGTGATAATATCATAATTAAGTGTCTTCTCAAAATTTGTCCGCGCTCAAATGCATATCATAATCATAAGCATCGTCTCAGTACTCTCTTTTTACATATCAAAACTCTAAAATTTTCACATAAGTATAGATTGTCAGACGGTCACGTCCGATGATTCTCTTTCCCTCTGCTAAAGAAATTGGGCACATCACACACACACCACAACACGAGTGTGTGATTAAGGAGTGTGAAACCCTGCATTTTCACACCCCACACACACACGCGCGCGGATATACGCGGCATACCCCAAACTCCGACGAATTGAACTTCCAACCCTCATATCACTGATATCACGCATTAGCTCTATAGTCGCGTGTAAAAATTAAGCTAAAAGTTGTATAAAGATTTAACCCTAGAGACCCTGTACTTCCACGTCAACTGGTGTTCCAGGGTAGTTTGTGCCGTTAAGTAGGACGGTTAGAGTGTGTTTTCCTCCCGATGTCGGCTCGAATAACACGTTGATCCCCGCTTCAGAACTGGCTCCCAGCTGAGAAAAGGTGGGGTTAGAGGGGGGTTTGGGGGGCAAGATCAGAGGAATAGGATCGTTAAACGGTCATTGTGTAAAATAAGGGAGCTTTATCTGTCTTATAGATCAGATTGAGAGCTGATCGCGCGGATCATGGAAATTATGATCGAGTTATGGGGGTGGTGTCGCTCTCTGGGCGCCATGTCACGATTATATATTCAAGGATCATGATTCGTATGAAATTGGATCAATATGTTAGGATCACTAGTCTTCAATGCAGTGATAGGTCACTATCGATTAGTGATCTCTATCCATGGCCCAGTACAAATGGAACCGGTTTTACCCCTGCATCTTAACAAGTCACTGTGACTGAATAACGAAAATCTACCAACCTCACACTTGATATCGGTTCCATCTGGCCCCTTGCATGCCACACTGAGTCCTGCATGGTCTTTCTGTGGGATGGGGAGTGTGATGGTGGCTTTCTGTTGCACCTGTGTCTCGGTTCCAGTTCCGCTGGCAGTGGTGTCACGACAGCTGATCAGTTCCAGGGAGATTCCGCCTTCCTCTCCCTGTGTGTGTGTACAGTGGTGTCAAGCACTAGAATAGAGTACTAAAATGGTGTCAAATGTTTAGTACTGAAGTTAATTTGCACCACTATTACTATATAGTACGTGACACTTCACGCAACATTAGAAAAGTGATGTGAAGTGGCGCCAAGTAAAGCGTGTTGAAGCCATGCTCCCTGGCACTATGTTGGAGAAAGTGGTGGTGTCAATGAAACTATACCTGAGGAAGAGACTTGATATCGATAAGTGCCGGGCTTCCGTTGATGCTCATCCCATTGTATTTAACATCCACATTATGTACACCGGGTACCTATCACAAGAATATCGTGTCACGTATACCACTTCATTTCCAGCATAATATATTCATTGTTAAAACATGCTACCCCTGTGTGTGCGTGTGCGTGTGTGTGTATGTGTGTGTATGCGTGTGCGTGTGTGTGT
>CAMPET010000010.1:219511-241473 GCA_946803715.1 Beroe ovata | reverse complement strand
TGTGTGTGTGTGTGTGCGTGTGTGTGTGTATGCATACACACATACGTATGTGTATGCGTGTGTGTTTGTGTGTGTGTATGTGTGTGTCAGGAGGTGTATTAGTCCACTCTCGAGCAAGTGAAAGTTTAACAAGAAATATATCATCGCTGTCACCACAGAAGGCTAAACAGCACGCCGGATTCCTCTCAACCCGAACGTCAGAGAATATTCACCTCTGGTTTGAAGGCCACTGCGTAAGTAAGGTCGGCCTCCTCTGTGATTTCACAGTCGAACTGTTTTCCGAACGGATCGACTCCCAGCGCAGTGAGTTCGCCTCTTCCTGCATCCTTTGTCGTACATCTGAGTGGGTCAGGGTGGTGAGGAAGGTATGGGGCTGATGAGGATACGAAACAGATTCTTTCCCTAGAAAATGACCAGAAAACCTAGTCCTGAATGTTCCATAACAAATCCCACGGTTTTCTCTCTCACCTGAATGAAATTGATCCCTTGCTGCACTTGATGTGGTCTGCGCCGGATAGAATGTAGCATAGCCTGGCCGGGGCGGGTCCCTTGACAGTGAAGTAGGCTGGAGATCCGGGGATGTGTTTTCCATCCCACATTATGTTGAGAGCGTGTCGTCCGGGATCTGGCATAGTCAGGGGTTAGAGGAGTGGAGGGGGCGGAGAGGGCTGGGGTAAGAGGGAGTATATGGGGTTTGGGGTATTAGAATTGCACATTGGCAAGAGGTGTGGTGCTAGCCGCTAGAATCTAGATGATTGTTTCTAGTCAAGCTGGAAGGATTTGAAAGTGGTACCAGGCATTGAACAATGATCCATAAGTAAACACGTCACTTCAATGTAATTGAGATTCGAGAAAAGCTCCTCAAATTTCTCCCGTTTAACACCATTATCGCGCATATTATCATGATTATGATTATGTTATCTGATAATTGTACTCAAAACGATGTGAATTTTAAACAATTGCCTGAGTATTTCCCAACGCCATGTTAATACAGAGGATGGCTGATGTTAAACATGACCATTGACCATTGTTTATTGTTATCATCCCTGAATGTTATAACATTTCTGGGAAATCCAGAACCTATGCACTGTGCAGTAAAGGCATTCACTGACAATATTCCACTTCCAAAAACGAAGCTTCCGAGGAGCGGTCCAGAATATCTATTCTTGAAGAAATATTATACGAATAAAGATCGGTGCCAAAAATCCTGACCATTTCTAACCTGTAGGTTTTATCGTGATCTCATACATGTCACCAGTTTTCTTCATATCACAGTCAATGGTAGTGTTGGTGTCCTCATTCTTGCATGTCACCTGAAATGGAAAAGAGTTAAAATCAGAATCACAATTTGGAGTTTTTGTTACTAACTACAACTACAAGTATGTTTCGATACTCTTAAGATGGATCATTGGATCAAATCGGAAATCCCGAAATATGTTTCAAATATTAAATTATCTGTAACAAACCTGTAGTTTTCCTGGTCCAGCGAGTCTGCAGTCGATAGGTATCCTAATGAACTGATTAATCTCTAGCTGGATGTTACTGAGATCGGGAGTTCTGACTGTGAATGCACCCATAAGTAGGAGGAGCACATCGCACAGCTCATACAGAATCCTGCCGTCCACCATGTTTATCATGAGCTCGATGGGAGAGCCGGGGATCTGTTGTCCGTCCCACATGATCTCCAGAGAGTGGAGTCCGGCTTTCGTCGGCTTGATTGTGATCAGCTGGTCACCACCGGACTGAGTGGGAAAACATTGGATTGGTTGAGAGTGAAAATGTCAAAACTGCTCTGTTTCCCTTTCTGCCCCCTACTGCGCTACTGTTTGATAGCATTTAACTGGAGAGATACGTGTGGAAACTGAGTAGTAATTGTAAACTAGCATACCTTCCTGCATTCACATGGCACCAGTTGTCCATCAGGACCGGTACATGAAGCAGTCAGAACTCCAGGACCAGCCCGTGAACAGTCAATAGCAAACTGGACACCGTCCTTAACGACCTGGCAGAGTAGGAGGAATCAAGAGAGTTATAGAACTCCAAAATATCCACATTAATAATATCAGGAGTCCATATTCCTCGAAAATTCGAAACAATATAATCGTTTAAGTTGTTACCTTCACAGCCTGGGCATTCTTCTTGAGAGTAACGGCATTGGCTCCTGACGGTGGCTCTACCGTGAATCTGAAGGGAGATTTGGGGAGATCCACACCGTTGAAAGTTATGTGGAGAAGGTGAGGTCCAGTTTCCAGAGGCTTGACGGCAATTTCCAGAGCGCCTGAAGAGTGTGGGTTAAGTGAGTGCCTCTGTTTGGGGGTTATATCATACTTAAATCTACAGCAAACAAAGAATGGGGAATTTCCAATCAACTGACCTGGCTTGGTGGGTATGACTGTGACAGGACAAGGCTGCTTAGATTTCTCGTGCATGCACGACACTTCCACATCGCCAGGTCCAGAGGCAGATAAATCGATAGGGAACTAAAACGAGGGGATTGTGGTTACGAAGATTGGAATCAATGATCAAAAGCAGTGAATTTGAAAGGCGAGGAAACGGAAGTTGAAAGTTCGTAAAGTTCTGACCTTCATGGTCTGGTTTAGCTGGATGGTAACATCGTCGAAGTCTGGGTGTCTTACGCCCTTAGCACCCTTCGCTGCGGCATCAACTTCCCATGGGGCGAGTTCAAGTACAAGACCAATGGATTCTGGGGTAACATGCTTGATGTTGATGGTTGCCGGACATCCGGGGATGGACTTGTTGTTGAACTCCAAGTTGAGTGTGTGGTCTCCATCTCCCTTGGGTTTGAAGGAAACCTCGATATCACCAGTATCCAGAGTCGTTATCTTGACAGGAATGTTAGAACTATCAGGAGCTTTGCATGTGCCAAGGAGCTGGCCTTCACCAGCCTTTGAGACATCGATGATGAGATCGACATCTTCTCCATCCTTAATCGGAGACCTTGGGCCTCTCTTGATCTTGCACGCCATTGCACCAGTGGGTTCTTTCACTTCGAACTTGTATGGACTTCCTGGTAGTTCTTCACCATTGAACTTCAAGTGAACAGTATACCAGCCAGGTTCTTTAGGACTGATTTTGATTTCTTTACCATTGGGAGTGTCCACAAGTTTGGCAGGCACCTCTTCTAGCGTTGCATCATGAATAACAGTAACCTCGATATCACCATCTCCAGAGAATGTGAGATCGATGGGGATCTTCATATCCTGTCCCTTAGTAACCTTGCATGACACAAGGTTAGGTACAACCACCAGAGATTTGTCGTCCAAATCAAGGCAAATCGAGCTGGAATCATCCTTCGGTTTGCCACCAGTCATTGTGACATCTGTGGGTCCCTTGACGTCCAATTGGAATGGACATCCAGGGATAGGATGACCGTTGAACAACAAGTTAATGATATGAACTCCCTTCTCAGTTGGAGTAAACTTGATATCAGCTAAACCAGTGTCCTTGTCAACGGTAACATCCAATGGGAGAGTCTTCCCACTTGGTGCCTTAGCAATTCCAGTGAGATTTCCTGGTCCAGCATTGCTCAAATCAATCACGAAGGACAACGTGTCTCCATCTGGGGCGAAGAGTTTGCCATCCTTGTTGGGTTTCATTGCGCAAGCATCTGCTCCTACAGGTTTCTTTACTATCAAGGAGTATGGTCCACCTGGAAGATCCTCATCATCGAATGTCATGATGATTGTGTGTGGTCCAGCTCCACTGGGTTTCAGGGTAACATTCTTGATGAGATTAGGTCCGTCAGTAACTCTGACAGTGTCTTCCTCGCCAGTTGCATCATTGATCATGATCACCTTGAAGTCACCTGGACCTGCTCCACTGATATCGACCGGGATGTTGACCTCCTGCTCTGGTTCAATTTCAAGACCGTTAATATTAGGAACCTTACAGCCTTGGGCTCCAGGTCCTTTAACATTGATAGCACAAGGGAAGTCTTTGGGATTCTTTCCACAGAACTTCACATCCACCATATGAGGACCCTCCTCATCAGGATTGAACACACATGATTTGACACCATTACCAAGATCCTTGATAACAACAGGAACTCTCTTTGCTCCAGGAATTGGTCGTCCACTCTTATCGATAGGTACAATTTCGACTTGGACATCATCTCCCGGACCAGCATTGCTTGTGTCAACAGTAAATTGATTGTCATGTTTGGCTCTTGGATTTGTGAGACCTTCACCAGCACATTTCACTTTGTTGGCATCAATACCGGGCTTGACAGGTACGGTTACAGGGGATCCTGGAACCTTATCACCATCGAATTTGACTTCAATATTATGGTTACCAACATCTTCAGGCACGAACACAGCTTCATATGTTCCATCTTCGTTGTCAATAATCTTAACAGGAACTTTCTTACCATCAGGACCCTTGATATTCACGGCAACATCTCCTGGACCAGCATCAGTAGCATCAATTTTGATTGTGGCTGGAACACCTGTCTTGACATTGTTTCCAATGCCATCACCAGATAGTTTGACCTTGCTGGCATCTGATGGCTGGGCTTCTTCGATGATGGGGAAGAATGGACCTCCAGGGGCTTGTGCTCCATCCAGTGTAACATTGACAGTATATTCACCAGGCTCTTGAGGTGTGTAAGTAACTGTGATTGTCCCATCTCCGTTGTCTTCCACATCGATATCACATTTAGAAGGTCCTTCAACGTCAAAGTTGAGTGACCCCTCTGCTCCATTGGGCTCGACCACGAACTTGTTGGGCTTCTTGGCATATCCTTTCTTGAGTCCCTTACCGGATACGTTGATCTTGTCTGCGTTGGGGTTGGGTGAGACTTCCACAGGGAATATACTTCCAGGCACATCGTCTCCAGCGAAGAGAACCTTGATTTCATAGGGCCCTTTGAGGGAGTTATTGTATTCGCAGTCAAATATTCCAAGACCACGTTTGGTGATCTTAACATTTGGATTCATCTTAGGATTCGGGGAATTGACAATGACCTCAACATCTCCATCACCCGCACGGGTAGCATCCACCTTGAATGTGGCAGGTTTTCCAGCCATGAGACCTCGGGGTTCGACTCCAGGTCCAGAAACCTTACATTTGCTGGCATCACCATTAGGATAAACATTAACTGGAACTGGTGCTCCTGGTACAAGATCATCATTGGCAAGAACAACAAGTCTGTGTGGGCCTTCTTTATCAGGAGTATACTGCACATCAAATAGACCGTCACCTTTATCAATAACAGTACAATCCACTGGCTCACCATTGGGTCCTATAACAGCAACCTTCACATCTGTGTCTTCCTCATCAGGACTCTGAGGACCATGTTTGTCACCAACACCAGGAATTCCACCATTCCTGACAGTATCGGGTTCATAAGGAGATGCAGTGAAGGGACCTTTACCAGCATCACTGGTGTCAATCTCGAAACTGGTCGGTTTATCCTTCTTTACGACTCCATCAACACTATCACCTCCAAGTTTCACCTTGGATGCATCAATCTTAGGCTTGACATGGAATGGAATGCTCGCAAGTTTCTTTCCATCTGGTCCTAGAATATCAGCAATATAATCGCCTTCCATATCAGGGGCAGCTTTAACAGAGTAGGTACCATCTGGGTTCTCGATAACATCAATGGGGACCATATCTCCATCTGGGCCAATACAAACTACAGTCATGTCTCCGCCTTCTTCCTCAGGCAGTGGTCTCCCGTCAGTTCCAAGAGGACCCAGTGGCTTACCATCAGGTCCAAGTCCAGTAGCATGTGTCCTGTCATTACCTGGACCGATTGGTTTACCATCTGGTCCAATGAGAGGCTTGCCATCAGGTCCGAGAAGTGAGCCATCAGGACCAATAGCCGGCTTACCGTCAGGTCCAAGTCCAGCTTTCAGCGGTTTTCCATCAGGGCCAAGTAGCGGCTTGCCATTCGGTCCATACACAGTGCCATCAGGACCAACGAAAGTTGCTGGTTTCACTGGATTTCCCTCAGCATCAGTAAGGGGGTTACCTTCCTCATCAACTAACTCACCAGCTGGCCCTCGTCTAGGCTTACCATCTGGTCCCAGGCTAGCTTTGAGAGGCTTGCCATCAGGGCCTAACAATGGCTGACCGTCAGGTCCATAGACTGTACCATCAGGGCCAACAGTTGTTCCTGGCTTCACAGGTCGTCCATCAGGTCCGAGCAGAGGTTTTCCATCAGGACCAATCAAATTACCATCTGGTCCAACCAACGGTTTTCCGTCAGGCCCTAGCAGAGCTCCATCAGGTGCGTAGAGAGGCTTTCCATCAGGGCCTAATCCAGCTTTCAGTGGTTTGCCATCAGGTCCGAGCAGTGGTTGCCCATCAGGACCAGTGACAGTGCCATCTGGTGCAACACCACAGCCTGGCTTAAGTGGCTTCCCATCAGGTCCACAGAGAGGTTTACCATCAGGTGCAAGAAGTGTTCCATCAGGATTCACTACCAACTTTCCATCTGGGCTCAGCATAGTTTTCAGTGGCATGCCATCAAGACCTTTGACTACAGTTCCATCAGGATGTCGCACGGTGCCATCTGGACCAACACAGGGACCTGCTTGAACAGTATGTCCACTTGGTCCTTTGAGTGGTTTTCCATCAGGTCCAAGAAGATTACCATCTTTGTCAGTCTTTGGAAGACCATCGGGACCCAAACCAGCTTTGAGAGGCTTTCCATCTGGGCCAGTCAATGGTTTACCATTTGGTCCATATACAGTACCATCAGGTCCAACTGGTAGCCCTTTAGGAGGAGCACAATGATCACTAATAGGGTTACCAATGTCATCAATTATGGGAAGACCGTCTTCACCCATCAGGGTTCCATCAGGTGAACTCATTGGAACACCATGTTCGTCAAGCATAGCAACTTGGGGTTTTCCATCTTTGTTTGGAATTGGAATTCCATTAGCATCTCTGACAATACCGTCTGGTCCAATACTTGGTCCAGCTCGAACTGGTTTGCCATCTGGGCCGAGGAGAGGCTTCCCACTTGGTCCGAGAAGATTTCCATCTCTGTCAACCAATGGCAAGCCATCAGGTCCGAGTGCCGCTCTCAAGGGCTTTCCATCTGGTCCGTTTATTGGCTTGCCATCAGGACCTAAGACTTTTCCATCAGGACCAGTTATTGGTCCACCAGGAGAAAGGCCGGCCTTCAGTGGCTTGCCATCAGGTCCATAAAGTGGAGCGCCGTCTGGACCAAGAATATTACCGTTTTCGTCAGTAAGTGGAGTGCCTGGTGCAGCCTGTAGTGGCTTTCCATCAGGACCTAAGATGGGCTTACCGTCTGGTCCGAGCACAGATCCATCAGGGCGAATGATGGCACCAGGCTTCACTGGTTTTCCATCGGGTCCTACCACAGGCTTACCATCGGGTCCTAAAAGATTACCATCCTTATCAACTGAAGGGGTTCCATCGGGACCAACACCAGCCTTCAGTGGCTTTCCATCAGGTCCAAGCATTGGTTTTCCATCTGGTCCGAGCACAGAGCCATCCGGTGAAGCAATTGGCCCTTTGATTGGTTTACCATCTGGTCCAAGAAGAGGGTTACCATCTTTATCGACTGGTTGACCACTTTCATTGAGCAGTGGTTTGCCAACACCAGCTTGGAGAGGTTTTCCATCTGGCCCAAGCAGAGGCTTACCATCAGGTCCAACGAGACCTCCATCTGGTACCATGGCTATTCCAGCTTTGACTGGTCTACCATCAGCGGTCAGAAGTGGTTTTCCATCTGGTCCTAACACGTTACCGTTCTTGTCAGTAAGGGGTACTCCATCAGGTCCAAGTCCTGCCTTCAAGGGTTTTCCATCAGGGCCAAGAACTGGCTTCCCATCAGGTCCAACCAGAGTTCCATCTGGAGCAATGACTGGGCCACCTGATTTAGGCATTCCAGAGTTCACTGGCTTGCCAGGTGGAATTATAGGCTTACCATCAGGTGCGAGAAGATTACCATGCTTGTCTTTCTTAGGTTTTCCATCAGGACCTAGTGCACATCTGAGTGGCATTCCATCAGGACCAATAACAGGCAATCCGTCCGGACCAAGTATGTTTCCATCTTTATCTACAACCGGATTTCCATCCTTGCCAAGAGCACACTTAAGTGGCTTTCCATCAGGTCCAAGGAGAGGCTTACCATCAGGGCCTACTAGATTTCCTTCATCATCGTGTTTTGGTCCTCCATTCGTTCCATCTCCAGCAACCAATGGCTTGCCATCAGGACCTATCAGATTACCATCTTTGTCAACAACTGGTCGGCCATCTGGACCAAGCATTGCCTTGAGAGGTTTTCCATCTGGTCCCAACAGGGGCTTACCATCAGGTCCATACACAGTGCCGTCAGGACCGACAGATGGCCCATTTCCAACCGTAACAGGCTTTCCATCAGGGCCCAGAAGAGGAGATCCATCTGGTCCTAGCAGCTCACCATTAGGCCCAAGTTTAGGTTTCCCATTAGGTCCTAAACCAGCTTTGAGTGGTTTTCCATCAGGCCCAACCATCACTTGAGGTCCAACTTTGATTGGATTACCATCATCATCTGTGAGAGGCTTTCCATCAGGTCCAATGAGGTTTCCATCTTTATCTGTAACTGGTGAACCAAGCGCAGCTTTGACAGGCTTGCCATCTTTTCCAAGAACTGGCCTGCCATCTGGACCATAGACTGTACCATCAGGAGCAACTGCTCCTTTATTGAAAGGTTTTCCATCTGGCCCAACTAATGGCTTTCCATCAGGACCAAGGAGGTTACCCTTGTCATCAAAGGTGGGACGGCCGTTCTCATCAAGACCAGCTTTGAGTGGTTTACCATCAGGTCCTAGAAGTGGCTTGTCATCAGGACCATACAAAGTTCCATCAGGTCCGATGTAAGGTTTGTAAAGACCGTTTACTGGATTTCCATCTTCATCAATCAGCGGCTTACCATCTGGTCCAAGGAGGTTACCATCTTTGTCTGTTGATGGAGGTGTCATCAAAGCCTTATTCTTTGTGGGCTTACCATCAGGTCCATATACAGTACCATCTGGTCCAACGTTATTCCCCGGTCCATACACAGTCCCATCAGGGCCAACTTTAGGGCCGATAGGTCCACCAGGAGCGGCTTTGATAGGTAGACCATCAGGTCCTAGTAGTGGTCTTCCATCAGGACCCAAAAGATTACCATCAGCATCCGTGAAAGGTTTGCCATCAGGGGTGAGCATTGCTTTTAGAGGCAGCCCATCAGGTCCAAGAATCGGTTTTCCATCAGGACTATGAACAGTTCCATCAGGACCAACAAATGGTCCTGGCCCAGTTTTCACGGGAAGACCATCAGGACCAATAAGAGGCTTTCCATCAGGGCCAAGCAAATTCCCATTATGATCATATAGTGGTTCTCCATCAGGTCCTAAACCTGCCTTCAGTGGTTTGCCATCAGGTCCTAATAGAGGCTTGCCATCAGGTCCATATACATTTCCGTTGAAACCAACATATGGAAGAGCACCTGGTCTCACAGGGTTACCCTTGTCATCCAATAGAGGATTTCCTTCACTATCAACCAAGTTTCCATTTTTGTCTGTTTTTGGTTTGCCAAGACCAGCACGCAATGGGTTACCATCTTTGTCCAATAAAGGCTTTCCATCTGGCCCATAGACTTTGCCATCTGGTCCAACTGCTCCATTATCAAATGGCTTGCCATCAGGTCCAATAAGTGGTTTGCCATCTGGTCCCAGGATTTTCCCATTATCATCGAACAATGGATTGCCGTTTTCGTCCATACCACATTTCAAAGGCTTACCATCAGATCCCAAAATCGGCTGATCATCAGGGCCAAACAATGTGCCATCAGGGCCAATGAATGGTTTACCATCAGATGGAACAGGATTACCATCTTTGTCCTGAAGTGGCTTGCCATCAGGTCCAAGCAAATTGCCATCTTTGTCACTTTTAGGACCACCTAACAATGCTTTCAATGGTTTTCCATCTGGGCCACGCAGGGGCTTTCCATCAGGACCATAAACTGTACCATCAGGACCAACACCAGGACCAAAACCAGAACCAGGCTTGATGGGTTTGCCATCAGGACCAATGAGAGGATTGCCATCTGGCCCAAGTATATGGCCATCATCATCAAGGGCCAGGGATCCATCTGGGTTCAGTGCAGCTTTTAGAGGTTTGCCGTCGTTACCAAGAATAGGTTTACCATTGGGTCCATACAGAGTTCCATCAGGTCCTGCATATGGGCCACATCCTGGACTATGTGGGCCCCCAGGCTTTGCACTGATTGGCTTATTATCTGGTCCAAGGAGGGTTTTGCCATCTGGACTAACAAGGTTGTCATTCTTATCACTAAGTGGTTTCTTATCAGGACCAAGGGCAGCAATCAGAGGCTCATCATTAGGTCCAAGTAGAGGTTTGCCATTTGGAGCATAGACTATCGCATCAGGTCCAACAACTGGCCCTGGGCCATGCTTGATAGGCTTCCCATCAGGTCCTTTGATTGGTTTCCCGTCAGGTCCCAAGATATTCCCATCTTTGTCAGTAACAGGCCTTCCATCTGAACCCGTTAAAGCTTTTTGTGGTCTTCCATCAGGCCCACGAAGTGGATTTCCATCTGGTCCATAGACAGTTCCATCTGGACCAACATAACCAGTATCACCACCAGGCTTCACTGGATTGCCGTTTTTATCACTCAGAGGGCTGCCATTTGGTGCAAGCAGATTTCCAAGCTCATCACAGAGTGGCCTTCCATCTGGACCAAGACCAGATTTTAGTGGCTTTCCGTCAGGACCCACCATTGGTTTACCATCTGGTCCATGTACAGCTCCATCAGGTGTTACATGAGGTCCGAATGGACCTCTGCCAGCCTTTATGGGCTTGTCATCAGGTCCAGTGAGTGGTTTACCATCAGGTCCCAAAATATCACCATCTTTGTTAGTCTTAGGCCTTCCATTTGATCCAAGATCACATTTCAGGGGCTTTTTGTCATTTCCCAACAAGGGTCTGCCATCAGGTCCATTGACAGTACCATCAGGTGCGATGTGGCTTCCGGGACCAGGACCTCTGGGTCCATTTGGAGATGTTGGAACAGGTTTGCTGTCCTTCCCCTTGACATTCTGACCATCTGGACTTAGAATGCAGTTATCATCATCCAAAGTTGGTTCTCCATCAGGTCCAAAACCTGCTTTCAGTGGTTTCTTGTCACTGCCAGTCAATGGTTTACCATTTGGCATCATAACATTGCCATCAGGTGAAACATATGGCTTCATTCCGTTTTTCAGAAGTTTCTCATCAGGTCCACGCAATGGTTTACCATCACTTCCGAGAAGGTTTCCATCCTTGTCAGTTTTCGGTAGACCATTTTTATCTTGATCAGCTGTCAAAGGTTTACCACCCTTACCACCTCCAATTGGAGAGCCATCAGGTTTGTAAACAGTTCCATCAGGACCAACAAACGGATTTTCAGTGGTTGGCACAGGCTTGCCATCTTTGGCAATCAGAGGAAGTCCATCAGGGCCAAGTAAATTACCATTGTCATCAACAAGAGGACGACCATCCGGTTTGATACCTGCTTTTAATGGCTTTCCACTTGGTCCACTTACAGGGTCACCATTTGGCTTATAGACAGATCCGTCAGGGCCAACTCGTGGTCCATATTCACCAACACCTGGTTTGATAGGCTCACCATTGGGGCCGACAAGTGGTTTTCCATTATTTCCAACAAGATTTCCATTGGGATCTTTCCTTGGTTTACCATCATTTCCAATACCAGCTTTCAAAGGCTTGCCATCAGCTCCTTTCAGTGGTTTCCCATTGGGTCCAAGTAGGGTTCCATCTGGCGAGATTGCAGTAGTACTGGGGCCAGAGGGTCCATTGGGATTTGGATGAACTGGTTTGCCATCAGGACCTTTAATTGGTTTACCATCAGGGCCAACCAGATTTCCCTTAGAATCAGTCACTGGCTTCCCATCATCACCTAGTTTAGCACGATTTGGTTCACCATTAGGATTCTTGGAGGGGGTTCCATCTGAGTCAAATACTTCCCCATTGGGCTTTGCATAGGGACCAGAGCCAGCCTTGAGTGGCTTACCATCATTTCCTCTGATAGGCTTGCCATCAGTACCAAGGATGTTACCATCCTTATCAAACTTGGGTTTTCCTTCAGGTGTCAAACCAGCTTTTGGCGTTGGCCGGCCATCATTTCCGAGCAATGGTTCACCATTTTCATCATACACGGTACCATCAGGTCCAACATGAGGCCCTGAACCAGGGGTGAATGGTTTTCCATCTTTGTCAGTAACAGGTTTACCAGCAGGATTCAATAAGTTTCCATCACTGTCAACAAGTGGTTTTCCCTTGGGACCAAGATCTCCCTTCTGTGGTTTACCACCAGGGCCGACAAGTGGTTTGCCATTCTTGTCATATGGTGTTCCATCAGGCCCGACAGCAGGTCCATATGGGCCACTTCCCAACTTGACAGGGTTGTCATCCGGTCCAATGAGAGGTGCTCCAGTTGGGCTTAACAGGTTGTTCTGATCATCTGTTACTGGCTTACCATCGCTGCCCACAGCAGCACACAGAGGCTTTCCATCATTTCCACGTAGCGGTTCATCAGTTGGTGTATGGATAGTTCCATCCTTACCAATATAAGGACCAGAACCAGGTCCAGGCAGTTTTGTGGGATCATCAGGCTTCTTTGGTTTGATATCGAGCTTGTCTACACCCAAATCCTTAGGATTTATCTTTAGGTCAAGTCCTTTCTCCGTTTTCAGGTTATCATTCTTCTCAGGTGCTTTTACTGGCTTGCCATCAGATCCAATAAGAGGCTTGCCATCAGGACCGAGCAGGTTACCATCATCGTCAGTGAGGGGCTTTCCCATGGGACCAAGGGCACATTTCAAAGGCTTGCCGTTCTTATCTGGCACAGGTTTACCATTGGCATCAAATAGTGTACCATCAGGGCCAACCTTCGGACCTTCACCAACTCCCAAATTTAGCTTATCCAAGTCCAGTGATGGCTTGACATCTACTTCAACTGGGCATCTCGGTGCATGTTCTCCACCAGCCAAAACATCTAGCTTATGAGGTCCTTCTTCTTTGGGCTCGTAGTGAACAGCAAATTTACCATCTCCAAGGTCCTTGACTGTGGCAGGAATTGGCTTATCATCAGGACCAAGCACCAAGACATTGATATCAGATGGTTGCTCATCAGGCTTAGCTTCTTCACATGTGTCCTTACCAAAGACAACAGGACTTTCATCTGGCATAATGAGAGGAAGTCCGTCAGAGCCAATAAGATTGCCCTCATCATCTTTACATGGTATTCCTTCAGGAGTCTGTTCACAGACCAATGGTTTTCCATCAGGTCCTTCAACTGGAATCCCACCAGGACCTTCGATGTCACCATCTGGACAAACAAGAGGACCATATGGACCACCACTGGACGAAACTGGTTTGTCATCAGATCCAATAAGAGGTCTGCCATCAGGTCCAATGAGATTTCCTTCTTTATCAGTCTGTGGTTTTCCACAGGGAGCCGTTTTAAGAGGCTTGCCATCCTTGCCCAAAAGTGGAGTTCCATCCGTCTTTGTGAGTGTTCCATCATCTCCAATATGTGGTCCTGGATAAGCATCTGGGGCCTTGACTGGTTTCCCTCCACCACTAACGGGCTTATTGAATGGTCCCTCTTTGACAGGTTTTCCATCAGGACCCACAATATTGCCATTGTCGTCAGTCTGGGGCTTGCCATTAGAACCCAAAGCAGCTTTGAGTGGAGAACCATCTGTTCCTTTTAGAGGCTTGCCATCAGGTCCATGAATGGAGCCATCAGGGCCAACATATGGTCCATCAGCGATGGGATTCACAGGGCAGCCATCCTTATCTGTGAGTGGTTTATCATCAGGTCCAAGAAGATTACCATGGATATCAGTAACTGGCTTTCCGACAGACCCTAACTTTGCAGTAACAGGCTTGTTATCAGTTCCAGATACAGGTTTACCATCAGGTCCATAAACAGTACCATCAGGACCAACTTTAGGTCCACATGGCCCATCACCAAGTTTGACGGGCTTTCCATCAGGACCAGTGAGAGGGGCTCCGGGAGTTGCACCTTTTACAGGGTTCTTCTCGCTGTCAGTTAGAGGGGCGCCATCAGGTCCAACCAGATTACCAGAATCGTCGGTTATTGGCTTACCATCAGATCCAATAGCACATTTCAGTGGTTTGTCATCAGAACCCATCAGCGGCTTGCCATTTGGTTGATCAATTGATCCATCAGGATTCACCTTGTTTGCTGGTCCGTCACTTGGTCCCAACAAGTTGCCGTCCTTGTCTGTAGTGGGCTTCCCATCAGGACCAAGACCTGCTTTGAGTGGCTTGTTATTGCCATCTGTGAGAGGCTTACCACTTGGACCACAGAGAGTTCCGTCAGGTGCAACATAGTTGACTCCGGGTCCTTTTCCTTCTTTGATCGGTAGAAGAAGTGGCTTGTCATCTGGACCAACCATATCGCCATTGTCATTTACTTTCGGTTTTCCACTTGAACCCATAGCAGCTTTGAGTGGCTTACCATCAGTGCCCTTGAGCGGTTTGCCACATCCATCAACCAATGACCCATCCGGTTTAACAGTAGGTCCAAGATTACCAGCTCCCGGTTTGATACACTTTCCATCAGGTCCAACAAGTGGTTTCCCATCACGACCACATAGTGTGCCTTTCTCATCAATGACTGGTTTCTTATTGTCATCAAGGCCACAAATCAATGGATTCCCGTCAGGACCACACAGTGGCTTACCACTTGGAGTGAACAGTGCTCCATCAGGCTTAACAGTGAGGCCGAGAGGAGTTTTGTTTGCTTTCAAAGGTTCTCCATTTGGTGCTATCACAGGTTTACCATCAGGTGCCAGAATCTCTCCTTCATCATTACAAAGTGGTTTACCACTGTGCATTTGACCAGCTTTCAGAGGTTCACCATCCTTACCCAGGAGTGGTTTACCATCATTACCGAAAAGGGTTCCATCAGGTCCGGAAGTTGGCCCATCGGGTCCAGCACCAGGCTTGACTGGGCCTCCATTAGGCCCAACAAGAGGCTTGTTATCTGGACCAACAAGATTTCCTTTGTCATCAGTTTTGGGAGCATTTGGTTTTCCAGCTTCACCCAAGGCACATTTTAGTGGCTTTCCATCCTTGCCTTTAACTGGTCGATCTTTGTCATCAAGAATACTACCATCAGGTGCAATGTAATTACCAGGCGACGGCTTACCATCAGGTCCAAATCCAGGCTTGCTAGAATCTGCTTTGGGTTCATCACCAGGCTTACCACCCAGTGGAATAGCAGCTCCTGCCTTCTTAGGTTCAACAGGCTTCCCTGCATCAGGTTTCTTATCTGGGGCTGACCCCTCTGGTGTCTTATCAACGCCATTAACAGACACTGAGAATGGAGGATTTCCAGCTTTGGAAGCATCAACTGTGAGAGCACACAACTTGTCTTTTCTTGGGACCTTATCTTTTTCAATACCGTCTCCACCAATTACGATCTTGGAAGCGTCAACGCTAGGTTTGACCTGGATCTTAAGTGGGCTCTTTGGAGCATGCTCACCAGCAGGACTCACGACATCGATGTTGAGTTGTCCAACTTGCGTGGGCAGAAGGGTAACTTCGAACACTTTACCAGTTCTCTTCTTCACGTCACAGGGCATAGGCTCGCCATTGGGACCAATGATGGTTATCTTCATGTCTTTAGGCACGTTGTCTTTGCCAATGGTGAATCCTAGTTTGGAGAGGAAATCAAGACTGATTGGTCCTGCACCAGCTTTCTCGGCATCAATGACAAATGTCATTGGTTTGTTAGCACGAACAGGTTCTTCACTTGTAATTCCATCACCGTAAATAACCACCTTAGACATATCAATACCACTGCTGACATTGACCTTCAGAGGACTCTTCGGTAAGTGTTTACCATCGTATTGTGCCTTCAAGTAAATAGGTCCCTCGATTTCCGGAGTGAAGGTAAAGTGTGCAATTCCAGATGATTTCAGTTCCTTGATATTGAGAACGATGTCTTTGCCCTTCTTGTCTTTGATGGGTTTTCCATTGTCGTCACAGACTAGCACAAGAACGTCCTTCCTAGGCTTGTTAGGATTATCATTCTCAGGGTCGCCAATGATTCCAAACAAAACAGGAGGACAGCCAGCATCAGAGCAATCAACTGTGAACTTATATGCTTTGTTAATCCTAGGAGGGTTGTCTCTATCGATGATGATCTTCATTCGGTCAATGTCAAGGCTAGGCAGCACATCTATATCGAAAGGTGATCCAGGAACAGGTTCTCCAGAGAAGGTGACACTAATTACATATGGTCCTGGAATCTCAGGGGTGATACCATACTCAGTCACTCCGTCAACAGTCTTCACTAGCTCAACTCCAGTCTGTAGGGGTTTGTTGTCAGGGCCAATCACTACAACTCTGATGTCACCTTTTCCTGCCTTTGAAGCATCCACGAAGAGTTTTCCGGTAGTCCCAACTCTGATGCCGTGGAGGGCATCTCCAGTTACAACAACCTCTCCAGCATCACCAGGAGGCACAACTGCCACACTGAACGGAGATTTGGGAACCTTGACACGGCCGTAGGTGATGGAAACCTTGTAGGTTCCAACCATTTGCGGAGTGTATTCCACGGTGAAAGTTCCCCTGCCGTCATTGGTGATCTTTGGTGTCAAAACACTTCCATCAGACTGGAGAATTTCAATGTTGAGGTCACCTTTACCTGCTCCAGCAGTGTGTACCTTGAACCAAGTAGGTTCAGACACCTTACACCGGGACAGTCCTGGACCCTCAGTCTTGACCTTGCCGATATCCACAGTTGGTTTGATGGGTACTTTGTACGGGCTGTTAGGGAGCGGGAGTCCGGCATATGTGATGGAGACGGTGTACTCTCCAAATACAGCGGGCTGGTACTCCACTTTGCAGACACACTCCTTCTTATCATTGTCCTCCACGATAGTCAGTGGCTGATGGTCCGGCCCGAATACCTCAATCTTGGGCTGGCCTCGACCGGCGTCTTTGTAGGTGACAGTGAAGGGAGCTGGGTCACCAGGTAAGATACCCTCTCCAGTGATTCCAGGACCCTCAACTTTGACCTTACTCGGGTCGGTCTTCTGAGCTCCAAATATGCCCACTTTGAAAGGTGACTTGGGGATGGAGCAGTTGAGCAGAGTGATTTTAATGGTGTATTCTCCGTCAACCTCAGGATGATATGCCCCGTTGTAGGTCAGATCACCATTGTGAACGAGATCGCATTTCACGGGTCCCTCGGGTCCCATGACTTCAACCTTGATCTTATCTCGTCCATTCTCTCCTGCCATGGTAGCATCGATCTCAAACTCGGCTGGTTTGCCCAGCTTTAGTCCGACACCAGTGATGCCTGGTCCTCGAGCAATCACCTGGGGTGTTGGGGCTGAGTTAGCAGCAATCTTAGGTAAAACTATGCGGAAATATCAAGAAAACCAGCAAATTTAGGCGACTGGGATTTACGCAAAACAGTATACATATGGAGTTGGATTGAGTTTTGTGAAACTTACACGTCCAGGATTTACACAAGGAGCACCCTCCTTGACTTTAGCGTTGGGGAAGTAGGAGAGATATGTCATCATTGACAGTTCATCAACCTGGGGATTGGGAAATCTTAGCTCAGAAATTGTGGATAGAATTGAGAAAGCCGATATTGTTGAGCAATCTAGAATGAGCGTGTGGTAATAGAAAGAGTGTCATCAAGACAACTTACGTTAGGATCCATCATGTCCTCAGGCTCCAACACTCGGGGAATATCCATCCATTCGTGAGCCATGGCCATTGCTCGGTCGATGTTGTCCCGAGCATCGGCTGGATCCATCTCGGCAAAGTCTGGCACCAAGCCAGGAGCCAGGGAGTTGACCAGACACGCCAAGATGTCACCTGGAGGAATTCAGCATTGAAACAAGCCCTGTGCCAACATGATGGAATTGCTTCAAAAATTCGAGATATCATGATATGATAGCGCTGTTTTGTAGCACATAGACGGCGACTAATAGTCGCTAAGTCGCAGTGCCAAGAATAACAGACTCAAGATGACTGGAAGAACTATCAAATAGCGAAAATCTCTTCTCACAAAATTTTCTCCCTACTAAAAACATCACGTACCATGATTCCAGTCAGGTCCCAGGTTAGAGATGTGTTTATCCCAGGGGTTAATCTTGCTGTTCACCCATTTGATTATCCTGTTCTTGGGTCCTCCCTTGCTACCGTCATCATCAAAACCGGTAGCAATCTGGTGAGTTGGGCATCAGTTGGTATGGTCATGATTAACAGGTATGACGGTTTTTAGTGTGACTTGCATGACTTTGGTAATACTTTAATAGCGTGTTATGCTGTAATGACGCGAGGAAAAATTTTCAAGATATTCGTGAAATCAACAATTAAGTTTGAAGTTTGTGCAATGCACTATCACTGAGGGTAAGCTCAACACTGACGTGTTCCACATCTAACCTGGTAGTGAAGGATAAGATGCCACACCATACCCAGGATAAGCTTCATGTTGCCATCGGACACGTCCTGGTTATCAATGTTTACCATCTCAATTCCTGGAGCGGGGAGATGTATTGGGTTGATGAATCAAAATAGAAATTCCAATGAGAACGTTTGTTCAAATAGGAAGAATACTTTGTGTACATGGGCAGAACATCAGAACTCTGGTCTCCCGATCTCAGACCCACTATCAATTATCTCACTATCATCTCACTGTGTCAATCATCTCACTATCTCACCTTCACGGTTCATGAAGTCGAAGCAGATCTTCACATTCTCGAGTTTCTGAGCTCGTATTCTGGGTCGCTTCGTAACCCTAGCTCCGATCGGTTTGCCAGCCAGTTGTTGTAACAACGCAACTAGCTTCAATCCATCTCCAAAATCATTCTCTAAACTCTCAATCTGATTTGGTATTCAATGGTGTCAGATGGTTTCAACTGTCATGAATAAACGAGTATTGATGTTCGATGAATAAAATTTCGCATCCCGGAAAAACCCCGAATCCAAGCAATAACTCACGGAGTGGTCAGTAGTTTTTAGGTTCTCGTTAACCCATCGAGTGAAGGTCCTGGTCTGGACCCTAACCCAGCCTTGATCCTCGGCTATACGCTGGGCGATCAAATCCTCTTCTTGTGCATGAGCATCGTCTTGAGTCATCTGAGGGAGAGAACAATTAGTGTTGTAGACAAGGGTTANGGGGGGTTGCACTTTTTGCGAAGGGATCATTTTCGGGATGAAACTTTGAGAGATTCAGAATAGTGACACCATTTCACATGGCCCCACATCCACAAGTTGAGTTGTTCTAGAGCTATCTATATGTTATGATCTCAGATACTTGAGTTCTAGAGAATTTTGAGAATGAATGTTATACTTCTACGGCTTATACTAGCCGAATACCCCTACTATGACAGATATATGTCTTGCTATAATAGTTGAGGCTCATAATATTTAGTCTAATTTAATATGCAATTCAGGTCAATGTAAGCTACTACATATAGTAAACTCATTTATACACTTGGAGTGAACATATATCTACCTTACCACTCTAATGGCAGATAAAGGTGTTGACATGTTTTGCGCAAAAGCAAAACATTTTACACATAACTTTTCCACACATCACTCTCTCTATCTCATGGAATTAAAATGGTGTTGATCTAACTATACTACCAACAAGGGAGTTTAGTCCAATAGTAGTATCATTTTTAAGACGATAGTGCAGGATTTTCATGGAATAATTGAAAAAGCTGTAGGCTGATTAATTACAGGTAGGTACTAGAAACACGTGTAGCACCTGAAAGCCCAACTTGGTGCAAATAGTCCCAATCATCAAATCCTGTGCTTCTCATTATTCAGTTGAAGACTCAGAGCGGTCTCCTAGTACTAGTGTTTGACTAGCATGGGATCCCCACACCCGTACTACTACATAGGTTATTTTGAACATTCTCAACTTTCTACAAGTGAAATGTTGGAGGCGAGACACTTGAATTATCAACCTTAACATTTAATTCCCAGAAATAATGCTTGATAATGACCAAGGTAAATTTTCTCATTATTGTCTCATTAGTGCCTGATCAATGCTCCAAATAGTGAAGGAAAACGTAACATAACGCCTCACATAATAATCAGTCGGAGCCACACAAATGTGACCAGGAGCTCGTATAACAATTCCTATATTTTAGGTTTCCCACTGAGTCATAATATTCTCTCCTCCTCAGTAGTAACCTGAAACCTAAATGTGTGATGGGCACACCGTGTGTGCCAATCACACATTTATAGGTTTCACACACACATACATATGGTTATGAAACCCCAATTTACCCCATTGGAGCCATGTGCGATGGTATAATTACATTGACCGGTGTTCTTTCAAAATTTAGCTAATCATGGATTTCTGGTTCAACTTCAAAAGAAGGGGTATATTTTGTAATTTGGAGTGGGTAATACAATTTGCTAGCAAAAATTTCAATTTTCAGCCCACGGAAATCGTCACTGTAAGCCTCTCTCTACCCCCATGACTCAATACGAATGCACAAGTGAGGGGATTGGGGCTCATGGTACCCGAATTACAGTTAAAACTGTGTCTAAATATAGAACACGTCATGTTACCATCCCAATGAAACATATTGTTGTTAACGGTAGGAATATATGTGATGACAGACAGGATATTAAATTATCCTCACATTTACCATGCCCTCAACATGAATAGGAATTGTTGTCAGGGGCGTGGCAATACACTGTCATTATATGCCTGGAATTTAGACGTTCATAATAATGGCCATTGATCGGGGTTGGAAATATGTTGAGCTATATATTGCGATGATATAGATCTAGATTAGATGTAATCTGCATTTGTAATCTACTCCCAGATTACAGTTCTACAGCATGATCCATGACCTTGATTTTCTACATTTCAAACTTCAAAGATAAATTTCGGGGCTGAAAATTGATTTTTCGATGGAACAGTTCAATTTGAACCTTGAAAAGATATCATTCACTAGACATCTTGCTTACTAGGATGATTTTCACACGTACAGTACTCATCTCTCTCAAGCCATACAATGAATATTCCCCATATCTAGCGAATCATAGAGAAGAGAGCTGCAGAAACACTCTCAAAATGAGGTGCATGAACTTGTATGTATTCAGCTGAGTTAGGATTGAGTGATTGAGATTCCAAAACATCTTTACTGAATGCTTGCACGGCTGTCAGACAGTGACAGGAGAATAATATTATAGATTAGGTAGGCATCATATAGCAGAGGATAAAAGGAGTGGTGTTCGGCGGCTCTTCTCAAAAACCCACACAGACCGACACACCGGCATTGAAATGGCGGAATTTGTCATTCCCTCACTCCACCATCACAGGTATAATACAATATCGCGGTGATAAGAGGGTGATAAGATGATGATCACAATAGGGAGAGAGAGTGACAGGGGGTCACGCACCGAGGGGGCTTGTGGCTGTGCAGGTTGCCGATCTTGTGGTCTTCTGTTCCATCTGTTAGCCATTCTACTGCAGGGGATAGAGAGGCCGCAAAACAGAACAAAAATACAGAAAATAGAAGGTGGGTGTCGACAGGTCCGTGAAACACTTTGTTCGTTAGGCTGCGATCACGGGTTACAATCGTAGCACATGACCGTCACGTGCGTCGCTCACACGCCTCAGCACTCACGTGACCTATACCTAGAGGATGCTCAACACGA
This sequence comes from Beroe ovata, assembly GCA_946803715.1. NCBI lineage: Eukaryota > Metazoa > Ctenophora > Nuda > Beroida > Beroidae > Beroe > Beroe ovata. Next base: position 219,741 of record CAMPET010000010.1, on the reverse strand, counting down.
TAGCCGGCCAATGGGAGAGCTCTACGTGAAGGGGAGAACCAATGGGAGCTCGAGTAGCCGGGTTATGTCAACGCTTTTTACTATATGTGACCATAAAGCTGTCAACCCTTAACAGTGGGATTCACTGAGAAAATGCTAATAATGCGCGTGTATCTGCTGGGCTGCAAGAGACGGAGCAGCAGCCTGCAGGAAACTGCACACACACACACACACACACACACGCACACACA
>CAMPET010000010.1:180826-204914 GCA_946803715.1 Beroe ovata | reverse complement strand
GTACACAAAATCTACACATGTATCTATACTTCTATACAACATAATCTGCGAGATAAATAGAGATAAATGTAAGATAAGTGACGAATAAATTCAGTGAGGCCTTTTATTTGAGAATAAGCTACAGCATCAGCATAAACCAAAAGAATCTTAATAAAAGTTTAGCCTTCTTAAAGCGATTTGAAGCAGCCAGAAAATGGTGAAATAATAGAATTATTCTCAAGAATTAACTTAAATGCAATGTTTTTGAATCGCTTTTGTTCGGTAAGGTGACTTGATGGTCAATATAGTGAATAACCTTTGTCCCACCTAACCCAATGGCAGTGGTTTCTATCTCAATTAGATTACGAAGAATGCAATCAGTAAAGACCTGGAACAGGTTTGAGTAAAACCTAATAGTAGGTACTACTATACTATCATATACTATAATACTAGCTAGAGTTTCCGTATAAAACAGCAGCTCGTCGAGGTGCAAATGATCAAGTTATACAGCAACAGCAACTATGATAGTATGAGAATCAATGTAACAACAACACACGGTTATTGATGCACCGTGTTATGTGCGAGAGCGGCTATATCCGCTTCCACTGGGCTACTACTAGTGATTCAAACTATGCAGGCATCTGGTCACGTGACACACTCAAATTGGGAGTGATCTTACACAGTCATTGACATACCAGCCAATCTTCCTACTTCATTTAACACTCACTCACAGGGCTTCAATCATATATATTACAACTGGGAGAAAGTGTTTGTGTGCGTTACAAGATTCGCTCTCGGAACATCAAAGTAGATTTATCAGCCCTTATATCAAGTTTATCTTTCGACTTTTGCATAACAGATGGGTATAAGACGGTAGCAGACATATACGCCAAAGATAGAAAATATACTGAAACACTCAATCATGTGTCTTTTCACACTGCAGTGTGAAAACATCTGAAAAACATGGATACAGAATCGGAGGATTGATTGATTGCTAATATCTGCATTGGCCGTGGAAAACATTTTCAAACGTCGCAGTACACAAATGCTAACAAAATGTACAATGTATCGCAATGAACATGATCATTCGAAATGTGTACTCACCACCGTGTAGAATGAACGCGCGTTACAGCTACGCGCGCAGTCAATGTAGTCGATGCGTGTATACAGTCATTTTGGTTGATATTGCGACGCTGTGCAGAATGTACAATATTGTGCAATGTATATTTCGTTACATTTTGCCGGCTCGCCTTCGCTTTACTTCGTCTACGTTTAACGATGTTAGTACTTAATCAAGACAAGGTCTTCTACCGAAGTTTGTACTTTGGATGATAGTGGGATTCAGGGAATTCAACAGGTTTGTCAAAGCTTTCATTATTAGGGTGGTAAACGAATTACAACTATCTGATTTTCGCAATGACACCATTTAACTCTTGACTCTGATAATAATCACTGACACCTCTCACAAGCCTGAGCTAACAGACTGACATTGAGTTAAAGAAGACGATCAATTCTGTTAATAGCTCAGTGGGACACCACTCAGAGTTACACCACACTGATTCCTGTCTTACATACCGCATATAGAGGGTAGAGACACCAGTTATGAGAAATATAAGTTGTAAACAAGACCGGTTTTCGAAAAACAAAACTCAGCTTTTATTCACTTATTTGAGCGTTTTCTCAGCGAAAATGTGACATAACCATGACAAACAACCAACACAAGACCATCATAATGGCAATAAACTGATAACAGTCAGTATTACACACACACAATGTGCAATGTGCACCCGTATATTGTAATTGCGCCATAATAAAGGAAACACTGCCATAACCAGTATACATGACAACATTATCGATAACAAATCACTGATAAAATGAGTGGTTGATGACACTGCAGGAAATCTTACGTGCTAACGTGTCCTAGTGACGTCAGCAACGAATCGAGAACCATGGCATCATATTGATTTTGATGTAATTGAAAAAACGTGTAATGGGGTAGAACATGTGCATGGCCATTTTTCTTGGAATGTCGAGTTCCATCATCGCATGATCATTGATCTGTGAGACAAAAGGTTGGAGTCACGGATTGGACGTGAAGCCGTCTACTGACATGTCATGACGATAATCAGTTACATGTGAGCGCTATCATGGACACTCAAACATTGATACGCACACGAACCCACACGAACACACGAACTTGTGTCGAATAAACAAACTGCTGTTTCGAACTTCATTTTGGATCGGTATTCCTAGGATCCAACCAAATCAGAAGTCAAAACCAACCTAAAAACTTACCAGTTATGGTTCATAAATCCCAATATATATGCGTTGCCATGGCAACTGATCACGTGGTTCGTCGCGTGACACCCCACCGGTCATTTCCGTGAACTTGTTTCTCTCATGATGACGGGCTCAATAATGAACGTGGAATTTGATCACTGTTGCAACATGAGTCACTCCTGAATACGCGTGATTATCACCCATTTGACATGACATAACAATACCCATACAACCTCCGGGATCACAGAATTTATAAAATGTCGCGAGTGTACTGAATGAATGATAAACGGTTGACTTATTTTCTGACTGACTGACTGACTGACCCACCAACTGATAACACAAAAGCAGCTGAAAATATTGCAGAGTCAAGTTCCATTCCATTCCAATTATTTCCGTAGCTTAATTTATTGTTTAGAATTTATTGTTCACTATACTTAATACTTATGGATAATTGAGTTTAATCATAAATTAGTGAAATTCAGGTGCGTTTTCGAATTCATGCCCCTCGCATAGCCCCCGATCCCTGATTAGAAAAGTGAAGAGAAGTTTATAAAAGGTGATATATAGCAGTAGACTGAATCATACAATACAAATCAAACTAAATACTTTCACTTCATCTTATCCACTCTTGTTGTATCCCCAGCCTCCACCATGTCCCCCATGTCCTCCTGTGTTTCCACCATTGTTCCCACCATGTCCCCCAGTGTTCCCTCCAGTGTTCCCTCCATTGTTCCCACCAGTGTTGCCGTTATTGTTACCGCCACCAACGTTACCACCTCCATAGACACTTCCGCCAGCATTCCAGCCATTGCCCCATCCCTGGTTGCCGCCCCAGCCCTGGTTGCCACCCCATGGACCACCCTGGAGAGGCTGGTTTGATTGGTAAGGGTTGTTACTCTTGACCATGACGATCTGCTTGTTGTGATACGGGTCGTTGTCAGCAATGTCGTCCTCGGACATGGGCTCTCCGTCACTGTCGACTCTGATCAGCTTGTATCGGTACACCTCCTGTTGAGGGTATTGAGGGGGAACAGGCAGGACACCCACTACGTTGTTTTGTCCGCTTCCGAGACCACCTCCATAGCCGCCTCCATAGCCGCCCCAAGATCCTCCGTTTCCATAGCCGCCGATATTACCTCCCCATCCGCCAGTCTGGACGCCGCCACCATTACCTCCATACCAATGTCCTGATCCGCCGCCCACTGGGCCGGTACCTCCACCAGGGTTCACAACGGGGCCAGTTCCGCCCCCACCTGCTCCGTAATGCAGAGCATCAGCATCATCAGCAGCCTCCTCCTCGTCTGGGAGGGGGACGCAGTAGCACACCTGGGCAACCACAAGGAGAAGTCCAATCTGTCGTAGCAACATGTTGATTGTGAGTAAAGTCTGAACTGACGCACTTATCAGGAGGGGGTAGAGGCAACCCTCTTCTGTGTGACTCACAAGTCATAACAACCGAGTTGCTCAGACCAAACAATGCGTTAGCTATGTGGCAGTCAAAACAATGCTTTGGGGAGGTTTACCAGCTATAGTGCAGTTGGCCTGGTGTTTAAAACAGTTACAGTATGGGAATTTGAAAAGCAATAGACAACACATCACGTACTTAGAAAATATGAATCTCTTCATCGCTATAGAAATCAATTTTTTGGTGATAGATTCCACTTTTCATAAAAAAAGCTCAAATAGCGATCCAGTTCTCGACTTCATTTCAGACTTCAGAGAGATGAATTGTCAATTGGAGATACCTACGTAAAAACCTCCATTCAAAATATCTCAAAACAAGCTGTTGATCATCGCCAAACAAAACAGCACAGCAGTCAGCACTACACGATCACTTCCCCCACTGTTTTTTGCACAGTCATCACGGCTGACAGCCCCGACAATTGACGTTGTCAGCCCATCAGGACATGCTACACACCGCTCTCCGTCCACGCTGTACGTGTTTTCAGCACACTTATCACACCCGGCCGCCCCATTAGGGTACTCACCGGGCGAACACGTGGCCAGGGACTCGGGCTCCGCACGTGGGCTTGTTGTGGTGGGAGGAGGGGGTGAACCTGGCCCGGTGAAGGGCCTGAGGTTCCGGTAGAAGGGCCACCCTGGACGGTTTATCCAGTTGCTAATCTCGTCGTCCGCCCAGCACGAGAAGGACCGCCGAGTTTTCTGTCCCCCCGATCCCGATATCTCCCTCCTCTTCTTCAACCAGATGCTCTGGCAGTTGGTACCCTCAGGGCATTGTCTGGTGGCATGCGGGTCGTCACGGCACTCTGCCGGGTAGTAGTCTAGCGAGAGGTCATAACATGCGGGGCATTTCTCGTTACTGTATCCAAAGAAGAGGGTCGGGACTAACTCCGCTGATGATGTACCTGGGGCAATGTTAGGCATGATAGTATCTTGATGGTAGCATTGAGAGAGTAGTGGGAGCTATTGCAGCATCATTCCTCACAGATCACATTCAGACATTCAGTTGATTATTTTGTGTTTATTAAGAAGCCGTTATATAACTCTTATCCACTAAAATAGCTTACCGAATGATGAAGATAGAACTGCAAAACAGAGAAGGAGTTTTCCTGCGAAGATCATGGTATAGCTCTAACGTGGAAAAAGCTCTGATCAACTCCTACAGAAGGTAAGTTCAGGACTCTTTCACAGACTGCGAATCGCAATAACCAACTATGAACAAGCTGCTATAGCTTATAGCTATGTAGTAGCTCGATAGGTAGATAGGCGCGGGCTCGGGGAAGTATGGACTATATGAGAATCAATTTGTGTGTGCCCACCCGGCTTTTGTTTTGGAATTTGCTGATTTAGACAGCCAATATAACATGTGCTTTGTCCAATTTCAATGAGAGTTGATTGGCAGAACAATGGAAACAATTATTGATCAAGGAGGCCCATATATGTATGACAGATCTTTTCCACACACTGCGAACACATACAGAACTCACGCAGCTGCTGGCGCCACCATAGCCACTAGCCACTATCATAAATAACACTGCCTGAACGACCACGTCCATAACATGAGACCGGTTCGAAACAATGAGGTATTAACACTTGATCGGAGTTCAGTCTACTGTCAGTATTAACTATGACTATAGAATCATGAAACACAGCCTATATTTTAGTCCCACTCCATACCGGACTTGGGTACCATGGTATATGGGGTATTGGGTATTTGGGGACATGGGGTATCGGGGTTTCTGTACTCCACTTTCAGAGCACGTGATGTGCTGAATTGTGCTGCAACATGTCAACATGACATGCACGGACTCATCGGCTTCGCGGAGACACGTGGCTTCTCCCACAGGTCAGTGCGCGCGAGCGCGGCCCATGTGTGAACTTCAGATGTAGGTAAAGGTCCATTCCTTCTGTAATGCTTTCATAAGTGCTGTCACCGGTTTGTTTATGTATCCGTGTTACGCTGTACACGTGTAAACTCCGAACATTGGTCAGTCAGTTCTGCCGCACTTCCATTGTCCAAAAGGGTAGCCACTCTTCATCACACAGTTTGTAACACAGTTTTCCATGGATATGACCCTGCCTTCGCATCACCTTCTCCAGACTAAAGCCGGATTTCACTAGGCCACCCAAGCTTATCTTGCTGACACCACTCCTGTCCCGATATGATTCGCTTTTCTTCCTTGACATCATATTCTGATGCTATTCATATCCGCATCAAGAAAGCAAGAAATTGGAAGCTGTCTCTCGCTATTAATAATTGGCGAACAATAGTCCAATTATTTCTCATTCTGTCAGTGCCAACTTCACCTGTGACTCCGAGTGTTCATACTGCATACATTAATCGTCCGCTACCGTTGATGCAGATGTTGTTGTCAGTTATGTTGTCAGCTATGTTGTCAGCTGTTGTTGTTGTTGTTGTCACAGCGGGGGGAGAAGGGCAGCTATGTGGTGGCTATCCGAGGTGTAAGATACATGTGTCACCATCCCCTCAGCCGATGCTGTCCATTCCTTTCGATCTAACACCTGGAGGTTGGTAATCCCTCGGATTGACATTGGTGTCAATGGCAAGGTGTCAGCCTGGTGCCATTGACTTGTGATCACGGGTGTCAAACTTGCGTCACTTATCAGGTGTCAAACTGGTGCCATTGACTATTAACCTGGTGTCAAACTTGTGTCATACTGACCCCGACACTCCTTTATTCTCAGGGCTAGTGTATCTGGATATCGAATATGGACCACTCACCACCTCCCTCGACTTCACTCTGCTGCGAGCAGTGAGTGGAGGAATGATCCTCTTCCAACTCACTCTCTCAGAGCAAGGCACGCTGACCATGGGTGTCATGGATCAGAGTGAGACGGTGTCAACAGTCTGTATAAACAGGTGTTTGACTTGATATATGCTCGTTCATTATAGACCAATGTATAGCGTCAGCCGTCATAACTATTTGACACCTAGACACCTATGCGCGTTGACGAATTTCACGGTTTTTATTTCTATATTTTGCATTATTTCTATATTTTGCATATTTGATTAACAATATGATATCATTGTTTAACCTCTCTTTCCCTCGCCAGGTGTAAGGTGTATTTCGGCTGGAGATTCAGTGACTGTAACTCATACAGTATGGAGGAGAGTTCAGGGCAGGGTTCCGTGATAACCCTGACTCTCAACCTGCCCAGAGCTGGCCGGGATTTGGCAGATGTCCAGAATTCAGCAGGTCCCGAGGCTGCAGATGAGGATCCCGTGGGGGCGGGGGATAGTGTTGATCTCATTCACTCTCACAGCTCAGATGTGAGGATGAGAACTGTGTTTTCATTCCTCTGATCTATCTATATCAGCTGTTCATATCACGCGATATGGGATGTTCATCGAAATATTTCAGTTTTACGTGAGAGGACTGATTGTAGTCAATCACTTCTCCTCGTTTTACGAACTGGACCGGTTGGTTTACAATGAGCTGAGTATGTGGGAAGATATGACTCAGATCAGGAACACCAGTGGTGTCAGCAGGAGTGATGGTGTCAGCAGGAGCGGTGATGTCAGCAGGAGTGGTGGTGTCAGTGGTGTCAGCTGGAGTGGGGGAGGCACTCTAACTTGGAGACAAGTGATGGAGATGTGCTGTAAATCACATGCTTATAACCTGGTATGGGAATTTTCAGCTCATATCAATACCATTCAAGACCATCCAGGTCATTTCTAAATCGTGTCACCCATTGGAAACTCAATTCCCTATTCAAACTCTCTCTCTAAGTGAAGTGAATCATGCTACACGGTATATCTACCAAGCATCCCCTCTCTCACAGATTGGAATCCTAGATCACCGGACCCTCCCCTCTTCTTACACCGACTTCCCCTATCTTCTCCTTATCCCTGTCCTTGAACCAGGACCAGCTCATGTGGAAAACTTCACTGGAATCTTCCTCTACATGAACATGCTCCCTCAATCAACGTGCTTGCTCTCTTCTTCTTATCTCTTCCAGAGTAGTGTCCAGAGTAAGTACAGAGTAGTGTCCAGAGTAAGTACAGAGTATAAACACAACTATTGTAGTGTCCAGAGTACGGCTTGTAGTGTCCAGAGTAAGTACGGAGACAGTTGTAGTGTCGAGAGTAAGTAGTAAGTACAGAGTACAAACACAACTATTGTAGTGTCGAGAGTAAGTAAAGAGTACAAACACATCTATTGTAGTGTCCAGAGTACGGTGACAGTTGTAGTGTCGAGAGTAATTACAGACGCAACTATTATAGTGTCCAGAGTAAGTACAGACACAGTTTTAGTGTCGAGAATGAGTGAGGATAGTGACTGCATTACCACTCACCAGCTTTCTGCAATGGATATCACCACTCTAACTAACCCCCTGCTACCCTCTACTACTGCAGAATCTAACATGACTGGTCATAGTCTGTGTCTAGAGGTACATGCATCTCGGGATGCCCAATTGGACATCCTACAGTTCACAACCAACAGTGAGAATGGAGGTAAGTGCATACTGCATAGTATGCTCTGAGCAGGTTGCATATATGATCTGTCATGCATGCATACAGCATGCACTATTCATTATGCAGGGTTGCAGCCCAACAACTAGTGAGATCACAAATAGTGGTCTCAAATTTGAAAATTGATTTCAAAGGTACCACGCCACGATGTGTAATACGAATTATGATGCAACAATTTAAAGTATGTTATAGGTGTCAATTCCGCCGCAGATAAGCGCATGTCTGTGTCATTGAGGGAAGGTCACATAGTTCTTATCAGAGATGTCGAACAAAAGGAACTGGCTGTCTTCCCGTTATCTGGGAGAGTCACGATGTGTCTCAGCGCTTCTACATCAGAGAAACACAATCTCAAACTCCGTATGAGGTAAATGATATGTATCATCGAACATAACCTTGCTAAGAGTTGGCAGATTGCCAGTGACAAAACAGAATGAGAAAGTTCTGACTTCTCACATGACACAAATTTCAGTAAATGTTCAGTAACGTACCCAAAATGGCGTACCACACTTCTCAGGGATCTATCAAGTGGGCGGGAGACGCTGGTAACTGGGACCCTCCACACCACTTTCTGGATACTGCAGGGGTTGTCAGACCCCCTGGTAAAGGGCGTGGTCAGCATTGGATCGGGCAGGGAGGTCAAAGTGCGTGACGTGGTCCTATGGGACGGTGTGGTGTCTGACAAGGATATGGATTCTTATCTCTACTTGAGAAAGGTATTCAGATAATTGGTAGTTATAAGTCATGCATATAGGTCTTTACAAACCTGCTAGGCAAAGCCTAGATTCCAGTTTTGAGTTCTGAGATTATGCTCTTCTTTTTCAGTTTTTTAACTTTCAAGCATTTATATCCGTCATCATAACCAAATCTCACCTACAACCAACTTCAGAAGGACTTTCCGTCAGCAGCCCAAGTGTGGAGTAGTTTATTGCAGGCGCTCATCACTGATAGACGGTTCAATGAATACTTCAAGAGTTCTCGTCTGCAGCTAATCATGCCCAATTTCCCGGGTGAGAAACCATGCAAATTGTATGACGATAGCAAGGCGATTATCAAAACATTCGATGATCGGAAGTCCCTTACAAGGGACTGTTCATTCCAAGCAATAAGAAAGATACATAAGACCCTCACATTTTACCCCTGTCCTCTCCTCTCTCACACACTCTCTTACTCCAGATGGCGGGTGTTCAGATATAACCTCCCCGTGGAAATACCAATGTCCTGGTTCATGCGAGTATATACCGGTAAAGTGGGCCTGTACAACATCCTGTATCGATGGGAATACTGCAGCATGTCAATCAGGTAGACCTAGGTGAAACAGGTATACAGGTGGTTGAGCAACCGTGTTAATGCCTATCACAATTTGGTGGCATAACGTTTATGTCGGCTCTTTAACAGCGTTTTTGTACGTGAAACATGTTTTTCACAGATTCAAGCTCTCTCCGCAAAGTAATTGCTTTGGATAAGATCAGCGCCCCAATAATTATAGCGGAAGATAGACTGAAAGGTCTTAGAGGTATGTATAACTGTACGGAATATGATAGCTAGAAGCCTCTTCTGGAGAAAACACTCTGGACTCGGCAGAAAAACTTTTGAGAACAACTCTGGAGAAATTGTGTGATCATTTGAAAATCTCTAAAAGTACCCTGACCCCCTCTTTCCCCCAGATATAACGCTATGTGTAACCTTCAAGAACATCGAGATCGGGAAACTTGTGGACTATGCTCATGAAGCATTCCTAGTGTTTATCCAGGCGAATGAATCAATTCTTGTAGTTCTACACAGATCAATCTTCACCTTCTTCCCGGTCATACTGTTTGATTTGTCTTTGCCTTTCCACGGACTCTGTGTCAGGTGGGCATTGTCACGTGATGTAGAAGCAGATATGCGCAGACCCGCAGTATTCACATTCTCGATCGTTATACAGCAATATGATCGAGTAAATAATCACGCTGTTCATTATCAAGCCCCCTCATTACCCCACTCTCACTCCTCTCTCCCAATTCTCTCTCCAGGGTTGAGTACGGCTTTGTGTCGGTGTTTGTGGACGGAAGACAGCTGGAGGAGAGCACACACCAGGAGTCTGCCCCCATCTCTAACAAGGAGTTTAGTGGGGGTGAATTGAGACTGGATTACAACACCATGCAGAAAGAAAGTGTGGTCTTGGGCCTCAACATCTGGAGCCGGGCTTTCTCCGACTCAGAGGTGATGATAGCTTCAATTATCCACCAACTTATGACGCCAACATCCCCCTTTGACATACGTCCTTGAAAGACATTGAACTGCTACACCCCATCTCTGTACCTGTTTCAGATGTCGCTGCACACAACATTGCCAAGCTGTGTCCGCAGCTATGATGCTGTGGTAGCGTGGAGTGAGGTGGTGAGTGCTGTGGAGAGTCACAACTCTGAGAGCATTGTTGAGTCCGGGCACTGCGGTGAGTTGTATCCATAATAGTTCGTGATAGCTTCAAATTAAAGAGCATGACAATAAAATGGGTCCATGAAAAGGTGGTACCTACTAGTATTACCTATAGTCTAACTCAGAGTTCATGTCGCAGATTTGGACACTCCCATGGAGTTCCACGCGGGAGTACATGACATGGACAAGTACCGACCCCCACCCACCCACAACACGATGATAGCAGTAGCAGAACCACCCAGCTTTGGTAACACAACCATGATAATGAGTGGTGTCTTGGCACCGGAACCGGGTGGTGCGCTGTGTTTTAATCTGGAGGGAGGGCGGGTTTTCGGGCGGGATATGAGGGTGCGGGTTGTAGCTGCTGTGGAGAACCCACTCGGGCTGTCGAACAGGGGCTTCTTCCTGTCAACAGCGGGTCATTTCACGGTAAGTGATGTATTCATTGTGTAACCAGTGAATTCAGATCGGGATATGAGAATTGAGTACTCTATCCATTCAATTTGAAAGTTTTTAAGATAATCGAGTGATCGGGTGTCTTCTCTTGAAAATTATATTTCCACACCCCTTGCAGTTGCCACAGACCTAGTACGATATATCCATCATATTACACCTACTCGCAGATGTTCATGCAGATGTGCTACTACTGTCGACACACGATGGTGGTTATAGATGAAGTGAAGATCACATCCCTTGACACCGGACTTTGCTTGTACGATCTCCGCAACAAGTCCCTAGTGACAGTCGGGTAAGATAATACTATAATGGAGAGTGGGAGTGAGCTATGATAGCGGTGTCAATATAACAACGCGTGGAATGAGCTGTTATGTTGACACTGATGCAATGAAGCGAGGTGGTACACCAGCCTTATATTTTCGTGTGCGAGCCTAATGAACGGACTGAAAGAAGTGAAATTTTCCAACTTTTCCGCTGTATTCTGCTATCTTGTAACCATGGTTATTCGTTATCACTTGTTCTACTTTATCCATTCCTCCCCACACTAGATACCCAGCTAACTCCTACACTGGTCTGTCCATCTCACGGCTCATGCTGGTCGAGGATGACAGGGAGTGGGCATGTGAGACGGAAACAACCCATGACCCACTATTCGGGACAATTATCTGGCCAGCAACCAACACATCCTCCAACGGGATCTGTCCGTATGGGAGCAGACAGGACGAGCACCTCATTTCATACGCGTATAGATCGTGTGTCAAGGGGGTATGGTCGGGGGATATAGATGCGAGGAAGTGCAAGTTTAAACCGGGGCATAATAACCTCAAGAATCTACTTGATGTCACCGAAAAAGTAAGTTGTCATTCTTATTACTCACTTTGAAACACACTTGACACCACTTTTCCCTTGACACCACCCTTCCTTGACACCACTTTTCTCTTGACACAACCATCTCTCTTGGCACCACTTTCTCTTGACACCACTTGCTCCTGACACCACTTGCTTTTGACACCACTTCCCCTTGACACCACCCTTTCTCTTGGCACCACTTTCTCTTTACACCACTTGCTCTTGACACCACCCTTTCTCTTGGCACCACTCTTTCTCTTGGCACCACTTCCCCTTGACACCACTTTCCCTTGACACCACTTTCCCTTAATGTCACCCTCCCATCTTAGGGCGAGAATACTCTGAATGGTTTTGAACTCAGTACTACCGTGGTAGCTGCATTGGATCCAGCCTTAGGCGTGCTGGATGATGACTTGCTAGCACGAACAATCAAACACATAAAAGTTGTGCTGGAAAGAGTATGTCTTCTTCGAGAAAAGTATTAATTCATCCAATCCATGAACTCTGTGACTCCTTCAGATTCTAAAGAAATTCATTGTGTCAAAATTCATGTTGACCAATCATCTTCTGAATACAAATCGTCTCCCTACACCAGGAAGGGGGGCTGGAATCCCTGTGCTGGTTTTCAGATATTCTGTCTGCAGCACACGAAACGGGAAACAGCAACGTCTACTCGACCATCTACCGAGAGTAAGAGACTGCAAATAAGCTAGATACTAAGTCAAGATCCTGGGATGAGGAATGCAAAAGATATGCCGGCTTTTTTTTCTGAGTTTTGCCAGTTTCAAAGTTTTCACATCAGCTGTTTCATCAGGTTTAAGACGGATATCGAGTCGATGATGATTGATCTAGATGGTTGTGATGGTCCCATCTCACAGAACACTCTGCTCCTCTCTCAGGATGAAACTATCCTACTCCACTGTTCCCCCTCTCCGTCATGCAGTGAGAGTGTAACAGATCACAGAAAAACAGGTGGCGGTGGTGGTGGTGTCACTTTGGAGATCAGTGGTGTCGCTGAGGAGTACACAGATTATGAGGATGAGCATGTCCTCTTCTTTGACCAGGATAATGAGGACCTGGATACTCCCCAGATATCGGGCAGATCTCAGTATATTGATAAACGGGTAATTTCGGGAAAAATCTTATTCCATTCAGTTTCGCAGTTTCGTATCCTCAAATGATTTTAAAGATCAGGAAGGATTTGATAAGTTGTTTCCCCCGCGCTCCTTCCCATGACAATCACCTTTCACTGAAAGAGAAATTCAAACCGACCCAGTATATCTAGGGAAGCATCTCTTGCAGGTGTTTGTAACGTTAGTGAAGCAGGGTCCAGCCCGAGTAACAGAGGTGCTACACGTGAAAGCAACAGATACACCAGTGTATTCCGTGTCTAACACAGTGATAGTGTTGTCAGAGACACCATGCCTGACAACAGTCACCTTCACCTCAGAGGAGGAGGTAAATTCTTATAAAAATCCCAATGAAAATCCCAAATAAGCTCGAGTTTTGGTGATAGCAGTTCTCAGATAGAAGTTTCAGTTGACATTGTTTCTAAAATCTGATTGAATGATGAGATATTAAATTAGTGGATAAAACCATGCGTCAAAGCTGGACGTGACATGTGCTTCTATTTCCAAATCGGTCAGCGAAAGAAAAAATTCTGAGGTTATATGTGATCACTGATCTAACAGGCAAAATACGATTATATTTTACAGGGAGATAGTTTGAGCAAGAGTTACTGTGCGATGGAAGAAGATGGAAGGCAGGGACACTGGGGTACCAGTGGGGTACAGCTTGTGTACCGGGACCGTGACACTGTAGTGTGCAGAGTGTCGCGCGGCGTTCATATCACACTAGCTGTCGTACAGGTGTGTGAGTGTGTGTGTGTGTGTGTGTTTGTGTGTGTGTGTGTGTNTGTGTGTGTGTGTATGTATGTGTATGTATGTGTGTGTGTGTCTATCTGTGTCTGTGTCTCACACACTATCCGATAGAACGAATTCCCACACCCTATGGCTACTGACATGGTGATAGGAGATGTCATTGAGGGTGTTGTACTCTGTTTACTACTTCTCACAGCTGCCATATCTGCTTTCAGGTAGACATTGAGCTTCAAGTTGATGATCTCTCTAGATTGTGTTTGTGTTTGATGAAGCCATGATCCCTTCTTTTCAGGATGGAAAAGGAGTGTATGAACACAGTTTACCTGTTCATCATATTCTGTACAGTGTACTCAGTGTGTCATCTACTGAGAATTGTCTGTGATAAGAGAACGACTCGAGACAACACTGAGTGAGTATATCAGCTTATTGATGTGTATTGATGCACACACATCCTCTTCGTCAATCAGTCTGTCACTCTCTCACTCACTCACTCACTCAGTCTATCACTCAGTCTATCACTCAGTATATCACTCACTCAATCAGTCTGCCACTCACTCAATCAGTCTGCCACTCAATCAATCAGTCTGTCACACACTCAATCAGTAGTGTCACTCAGCAATTTCCGTGTCACTCCATAGAATCCAGACTCTCTGCATCTGTTGCTCTGTTTGGTTGTGCCTCGTTTAAGGGCTCATACAAATCTCTCTCCCTCGTCAACCCCCGCTCCCTCAGAATTCATATCTCGTGATTGTGAACGTATGAATTCAATTTTAGGACTCTCCTAAACCCCTCTCTCTCCCTTAGGATGTGTTTGCACTGCAGTGTACTACAGTTGTATTTCCTCCACTCCACAACACTCGTACTGTTGTGTGGCGCTGCAGCAGTGTATATCAACATAGAGGATAGCTACGATGTCAACTACTTCATGACCAAATCAGTTGCTCTGTCCTTCGGTTAGTGCGAGTGTGAGATGCAGAATTCTGTAACCGATTATTGATTGGCTTCAATTTGAAAATTTGGTCCAGAAATTGAGATTTATAAGAGTTTGATTTGAGAATATCATACACCATAATATACAGCTGAGCTTCAACAGATCCATTCTTTCATTTCTGAAGAATTTAAACCCCTCTTCAGGAACCCCAGCAGTGTTTTTGGGAGTAATGTCACTAGTGAATCACTACACCTTCCCCCAATACCTATCTCTCTTCAAAACATTTGATACGTCAACAGACTTCGCAACGCTAGGTAAATATGACTATCAGTCGAAAGTAACATTGGTCATTGATGCCTTTGGAGCACCTCATACTTTATGATTAAGGTTATTTCTGGGTAAGGTTTATGCCATGTGACATGAGCAATTGACCAATAATAACTTTCATATAATATACGCGAATTCAAACACCGTGAACAAACACTGTGAACAAACACTGTGAATTCAAACACTTCAAACACTCAGCCACTAGCTTAAGGAACTTGACAATATGAACTCTTGTTCCTCAGGATGTTGGATAGGTTTTCCACTACGATATGTGTTTATCCTGGTGCCCCAGCTCCTCATTCTCCTTGTTATATTCATAGTCATGTCCAGAACTCGACACAACATCCTCAGTGAGGTAACTTCAGCTCGAGATCATGTAGAACTTCTTAGACTCTAAGAGAGGGAAGACACTTTAGAACCATTTAGAGTTATTCATTCATTTTTAGGACCAAAGAATAGGAAAATGGCTAGATATAAATGGTACAGTGTATAGCTAAACATGACCAAACCACCGCAGAAGTACACGGTTCCGAGTGTTCAGGAGAAAGCCACACGTGTCCTCCCCTTTGTGGAGGCACTTGCCTGGACAGCCGTCCTAATGGCGGGTAAAGTAACCGTGACAACCATTGCTGCCACCACGCCCGAGGTTATGATTGTCATTGTACACATGGTGGTAAATCTTGCAGAGGTGAGAGCTATGCACATGATTGTAGTTGCTAGAAGGTAGAGCTCTAGAATTTGCTGACAAATTCCTCAAAACCGATTAAAAGATGATACAACTCCCAATTTTACTGTCATAGAGTCGATTGGAGATGAGTAAAGTATGAAATTAGCTTAATAGATAAGGAATGATGAGACAAAGTATGATATGAGTGATCAGTCATCAGAGTGATATCAATAATCGCAGGGTCTGGGCATCCTGTATCTGATGGGGTTCCACTGCACTGGCATCATGGCATACATAGTAGGATCTGCACAAGCTATGAAGAGGAGATTCGTTAGGGAGATGGTTGAATCTGATGATATAGGTGAGAGTGGGGGTTCGAAATGTTCTGTTCACGTGCGCATTATGGTTCATTCCCAATGAATCAGTCGTCAAAAATCACCATACAAATGTCACCCACATCCCCCCTACCCCGCGTCTCTCCCTATCCCATGATCCGTGCATACAGTTTGTGTGCCTATTGTACTGCTGATTTTCAGCACCACAATGCATGATGAGCTGTACTCTAATATCTCGTCAGACTCAGACATCACCTCCTCCTCCCGTTCTTCCTCCACCAACTCCATCATCGCTCACGGCTTCTACCACCACGAGCTCACGTCACGTGTCCACCTTATCGAGGGTGCACGTGGTGCAGGTGACGTGCACCACGTGCGAGAGAGTTGTCATGGAAACGGTGGAGGCGTTGTCACGCACAGGGAGTTCTGACAAAACCCACTGTGAGTTGTAGTTTCATAGGCATTGGCTATCGATTTAAGATGGTAATGCATAGTAGGTATGTAATGCATATCTTTTAGAGAATTTCTGTCGAGAGTTGAAAATTTGATGAGTTATAGACTCGTATCTTCAGTCATATCAAGTGTTGATGAGATCTCCGCTGCTCCCCCTGTCTCCCCTGCCTGCTCTTCTCCCCACTCTATTTACAATGTGACTGAAGTGGAACACTCCTTTGCAGACATTCTCCTGGATCTAGACACTCTAGAAGCGGAAATGGATGCAGAATTGTTACAGCATGACGTGATAGACAATGCTGTTGACAATGCATCAGGTTCCTTGACTTCACTGTCAGAGATTAAACCAGGTCATGATGAAACTGCTCAAGAATCAGGTCCCTCTACAATAAGTGACAATTATAGCAATCATGAGCCGTATCCTAAATTGGAGTCGCACAATATTGTCGGAGTATCTGGTACTGTCCATCAATGTGACAGACTGTTCCATGATCAGCCGCCGGTCTCAAACAGTTCGGGGAGGAGACGCCTCATGAACTCGATCAACAAACACATTTACAGGAAGCTTCCCCTCCTCTTTGGGAGTCAGTCTGAGCTCGAGGATTGATCAATCAACATGATGTGAGAGAGAGAGTCATCATGAACTGGCAGCTGGCTATGAGCTTTTTGGTGCGATTCGGGGACTCTTGAGTCTTGATCTGCTGAGTCTTGATCTTTCCTTCTTTTATCGTTCCCTCCTTGTTTCCTTTCTCTTTTATTTCCTACATTTCAAGAATGTTTACCTATGTGATTACTGAAATCATATCAATTACTTTCCCCATGACCACATATTTCGTCATTGCATCCAATGTAAACACGGAAGTAAATTGATTCCAGCTCTCACAATATTTCTAGACAGTGTTACAACTTGAGCTCCAGCAGCCAATTCTTCCCTGTAATGATTGGATAATCAACTTGACCGCAAATTGGTCATTTTCCGCATACACAATCTGGTTCCTATTTCTGCATTCTTGCAACACACCAGCCATGCCTCGCTGTTTCGAAGTGGGCTGTTGCATTTCTCATGGCGGGTTTTCATCCGTTATTCTCAGTTGGTTTCTAATTCCAAATTTGTGTTGCCTAGGCTTCCCCAATACTCGGAATCATCACCCACACCATCTCTTCCCCACACCAACATACGCTGTCTGTCATCCCTACTCTTTAGCGAGACCCATTACACGCACATGTAAAACAGAGGTTTAATGACTCATAGCAATAAACAATAAACATAGTTGATATAAATAACTTCAGTTATTAGTTAATCACTTAATGGGATATTTTGATCTGAATATCTCTCTACCTACCAGCTCTTTGAGCTATAGCTCATTCTACTCTATACTGCGTTTTAGCTTAATCACTAATCCTCTGTCAACTTGGGATCTGTTTGAGCTGACGTAGGTACAGTTGTCATCATGGTGGTATACTTGTATACTATGTATAATGTTGCTCAGTTTGATGTTGTTTATGTTGCTGTTTTTTGTTACTATTTTCGTTGTTAATGCTGGTGTTATTCTAACGCACCTATAGTTTGAGTCGAGTGTTGTTGTGGTTGCTTACTTCTAGACTTTATATTATGCGATTAGCATAATATAAACAGCCATGATGCACCTCAGAGCTCAGCATCGTTCTCTAGGGGATCAACTTTTCAATAATACTGTTTTTATCAGCCTGCTGTTTCCGTAGAAACTGTGTTCATAGTCTCCTGTTGACATAAGACTGCATATCATTTAATCCGTGTAGGACGTAGGTACTTATGAGTGTTATTAGCCTCATTAATATTCAATATTAATATTTGTACTGCATTTATATTATCAATTTATATTATCAATTTATTATTGATATTTTTACAGTAATCGGATTTATTTATACTGCTATGATAGGGCTACTACCTGATGATATGTCATCAGCCCACCGTCAGTGGGCCACCGATCGAAGCGAATGATATATTGTGGTAGGATAGATCTGTTCAATGTTACACCCAGGTCCGTAGCAATAAAATTTCAATTTTTGAGGTGAGATCCACCTGTTGATTGAGATCATGATCAGTATACACATTAACATGATCAAATACAGCTTTCATTGGTTTATCGTGGTTTTCTAGTCGGTCCAGACTCCAGTGGACACCAGTGGACTATGCCTAATCGTCATTTTAACAATCAAATAGTCTCCAAACTCGTGTTGAATTAGATAATATTAATACGATGACTCTTGTCACACGATTTTGGTAGAACAACTGAACTGATGAAACGCAACTAAAGATGCAATTGGTAGAATTTGAGCCGCATCAAAGTGTGTTTACACACAGACTAGACATAATGTATTGTGGGTGTAGTATGAGGATTTTTCTATGCTTTCTTTCCTTTACATCTCTTTCCTTTGACAGCAATCGTCCCCTTGATGCACTGAGCACTCTGCCTTGACACTACCATACACTTCTCTTCCTACTGCACTGACACCATCATGGCTCTCCTTGACACCATCCTCTGTGTGATCAAACAACCCTTAACTACTAACCCGAGTCCCTGGGAATAGCATATTCCCGGGGAAATGTTATAGTGACCATTTCATGTGATGAGCACTACACACACTATAGTATACACCGCGGAATGTTTCATCAATAATAGAGCAATTGCTGTTTCCCTTTGTCCCTATTGCTAGCGTATATTAGCTAGAGTTGGTTTAATTGTGTGTCTTCATTATATACAGGGAGACATAAATTTAGATAGATCATAGCAAGGTCTTGGCGGGCCTAGTGATGTCCAAAGTCACACAGAACCCATGAAATATTGCAATTTCATCCGAGAAAAAGTTTTTGACTTTTCGTTAATCTTTTTGTTGACTTTTGAGTTTTTATTCCATATATTATTGAGGGTGACCTCATTTACTCTGTTCAGTTTGTCCCGAGGCGGTAATATTTGCTTGAATATGTGAATATTTTATCCTTCGTCTGATGACTTAGCGAAAAGTTGATTTCCTTAAACAAGTTATTGAATATTAATTTTTTTAAATTCGTTAGTAAGTTTCAGATTCGCACCGAAATGGCAGAGTGGGAGGTCCTTGCTGATTTGTCTTTTGTAGAGGAAGGTAAGAGTGAGATTTATGTCAAGTTTCAGTGGATTTTCACTCAAGGCCGCTATTATCTGCCGTCAATACTATGGGTCACTGTGACCAATATACTCACACATGTCTTGTTATTATTGTAGTTCAGCTGACACTGTAATAATTCCTTTTCCAGATAAGTCATTCGAGGAGTGGCTGGTACAGATAGGTCTCACAGAGTTAAGAGATGTGTTGGAGGGACATGGCTGGGACAATGTGGACTTCATTAACGGGACCATTGAGAAGATAGACTTCCATCAGATGGGAATCAGGGATAAACCAAGGAGGTGAGATCAATACTAGGGCTGATATAAAAACAGCCGATTCCGAAAAAATTCTTGAAGAATCTAGCGTTTTTTCACAAAACAGAAGAAGCTTCCCAGGCGTGAACTTCTGATTTCTTTTTAAACGTGCGCAATATCCCATCCTCCACAGAGCTCTGATGAAGTCTATAGAGGAGGACTTGGCAGATTTTCACAACTGCTCCCTTCCTGGTACAGTTGAGGAGTGGCTGGACACAATTCATCTGAGCAGATACTTCAACAGATTCATCTCCAACAGGATATGTGAGTTGCCGAATAGATAAAGTTGGCTCATGTCTTCATAATCATCATGAGATTTGAAATTCGCAGTTTTTCTCTCCTGCTTCAACCTCGGGTGAATAGAAAAGGCACGTTTAGTTGAACTTGTTCCCACCTTGAGTCGTGATGCGGCTGAAGTGAGACTCCAATGCCTCACCGCAGTGAAGACCACTTTATCCCCCTATTGGTAGCTATAGTGGAATTGAAGTGTAGCCCAAACCCAGCAATGTTTCCCAGGCTCACTTAATCGAGTGGTGAGGATAGTAGAGTCGGACTTGACAAAAGTGTTTGGTATCAAGCTGATCGGGCATCGCCGGCGAATAATGAAGTCTATCAGGGATATCAGGACTCTCCAGCAGCAGGACGAGGAACACGAGAAACAGGTGATTGATATGCACATGCTCATGTATACACGTGCATTCAACAGTGTGTACAGTGTATATAGAGTGTGCAGTGTGTAATGTGTATACTGTATAGTGTATACTGTGCACAGTGCACAGTTATAGACACAGTGATGTACACTGTGTGTCCACATGTGATTCGGCAAGTTCATAGGCATATTATATGCAGAAATCCAGTGTGTTTTTCATGATGTCATATGTCGTGCTATTATGTCATCGGAATGAATGAGTTAATCATGATAAGGTCATCCTGCAGCACGAATTTCCTGTTTTATAATCTCACTTGGAATCAAGAATCGTAACTGTACAATCAATATTCGTAGTTGCGGAGAGCAAATCATTGAAATTTAGATGCTTCTTATTCTGTATGTTACAAGCTCATTAGCATTGGAGACCATCCAATTTCTGAATGACGAGTCAGAACTCGAGAACTGAGAACTCGAAAACATATGATCATAGATTTAATCATAGATTCAATAGAAACTTCTCAGAGGGGTGGCAGCTTAGAACTCTTCTATAGGACTCCCTCATGTAACCATACTATTTAGGCGAACTAGCAACCCTACCCCAATCTCTATTCTACACTGATCACTCCCCTCTTCAACTCCCTTTAACTCACCTCTGTAGAGGAGGGTGAGCATTACACAGAAGAGGAATGTGTGGAAGAGGTCCGAGACTGACATCCGGCGTGGCATATTCTATTGGGTGTGCTATTACGGGTGTGATAGCATGGAGTCACCTGACAACACGGAGGAAATGAGGAGAATCTGCACCAAACAACAGGTGTGTGTGAGTGTGTGTTTACTGTTTGTGTGAGTGTGTGTTTTTGTGTGTGTGTGTTTGTACCGTGTGTGTGTGAGTGCGTGTGTGTGGGTGTGTCTATGTGGGCGTGTGTGTCTGTGTATATTTCTGTAGTCTGTGTGCCTGGAATTCTGGATGCTTGTCTGTGTCCGAATGTCTGAGTGTTTGTGTATCCCTAGAACAAAATGAGGAAGGAAATCAAGCCACCTGCTGAGTGCAACATGAAGATCACATCTCGCACAGTGGAACTGATTGACAGACAAACTCTCACGACTGTCAACTCCTTCAACCTCAGAGGTTTGTGATAATGTCGGCTAAATTGGGTAATTACCAGTTTATATCAATACCAAATATTCAAATACTCGGATCTAGAGTTCTACGTTTGGAATTTTTAGCAGAGAACCACAGTCGTCAGGCAAGGGAATCTTACTCACTTTTCCCTAGATATCTCACTTGTTTCTCGTGCCAAGGGGAATCCCCTCTTCTTCTACTTCGTGTCCAATGCAGATAGGAGCAGGGGAATCAAGATGTGTCACGTATTCAAGTCTCAGACTAGGGTGAGCCGTGAGCATAATGATATATTGAACCAATTCTCCTAGCTCCTGAACGGATTAAGCTAGAGTCTTGAAACTTCTATCATGACAGCTCAAGGACCATTAGAAACTCGGACATTTAAAATTTCGTGTCGATCTGATAATAGGTCCCTGAGGACCGCCATAACCCCTTATCCACCCATTTTCTTCCAACATATGACTATGAGTCTCGAAGTCAAGGGACTGTCAGTTTCTCAGGGGAGCAAGTTAGAGCTACAATTCGGGAATCGAGTCAGCGTCCAAAGATATTTAAGAAGCGATGATAGAAGTTTCAAGACAAGACTATAGCTCAATCCCCTTGAGAGCTATCCGCAAATGCTCATTCAAACTTGTATGTTTTGGGTGGATAAGGGGTTACGGCGGACCTTAACTTGGAAACCCATTATCGCATTGACGCGAAATTTTGCATATCCGAGTTTCTAATGGTCCTTGAGCTATGATAGAAGTTTCAAGACTATAGCTCAATCCGCTTGGGAGCTATCATCAAATGCTCACTCAAACTTGCATGTAGTGGATGGATAAGGGGGTACGGCGGTCCTTAACTTGGAAACCGGTTGTCGGTATTCAATAAAAATACCATCGATTCTAACGTATTTTTGGACGCTAAATCGATTCCCGACCGAATTGTAGCCATACCTGGCTTGCCTGAGGTGCTGTCTGTCACGTGACTTCAAGATTCACATGTGAGACGAAAATGCAATTTTTGACCTATTTTTCGATGAGTAAGCTCAATAATTCTTCCAGATTCGGATTCTACGTCAAAAAATAAGCCGGAAACACTTATCCCCACTATATTTCCAGGTAAAATAATTTTTGGTGTCGGTGTGTCCCAGTGATTTCCGTATTTTTGCACCTTTTGCTTCCCACGGGTTTGAAATCGTCATTTGGGCGTGGCTTTACGGCAAGTATGAGTCTAACATGGTCATGAAAACAGTTGATACTGGCAGTATGAAAGTAGTAGAGATGATTTGGTGAAAAATTGGTGTCCCAAGTGCCTGTTTAACCTCCATTAGAGACCTTCAAAAATTAAGCACAAAAGTGTGGGCATCATCGATTACACTATCCTATATCGGAAATTCGTTGAAAAATTTTTGTTCAGTTTTGATACAAATACCATCGATTCTTAGGTATTTTTGGACGCTGAATCGATTCCCGACCGAATTGTAGCCCTATCTTGCTCCCCTGAGAAGCTGACAGTCACGTGACTTCGACATTCATATGTGAGAAGAAAATGGGTGGATAAGGGGTTACGGCGGTCCTTAACTCGGGAACTTATTATCGCATTGACGTGAAATATTGTTTATCAGAGTTTCTAATGGCCCTTGAGCTATGATAGAAGTTTCAAGACTATAGCTCAATCCGCTTGGGAGCTATCCTCAAATGCTCACTCAAACTTGCATGTTTTGGGTGGATAACGGGTTATTGCGACCCATAACTTAAGAACCGATTATGAGATTGTCGCGAAGTTTTAGATATCCGAGTTTTCGCATATTTGCTTTTTTTGCTTCCCACTGGTTTGATTACACTTTCCTTCTGATACTTATATCGGGATTTTGTTGACAATTTTTGTTCAGTTTGAATACATAGCTCAAGAGCCACTTGAAACTCGGACAAACAAAATTTCACGTCAATCCGATAATCGGTTCCCAAGTTAAGGACCGCCATAACCCCTGATCCATCCAAAATATGCAAATTTTGCTGAGAATTTCAGGTTAGCTCCTAAACGGATTAAGCTATAGTCTTGAAACTTCTAACATAGCTCAAGGACCGTATGATCTCATTTTGTCGATTGAACCCATCGGTGATTGAACATGCTGATACTTGCTAGGTATATCAATTCCACACATCACGTCATCACTGATCACCATGACGTGTCCTGCCTCAGGACGCGGCCTATGGCACGTGTTCGACCATAGCTCAAGCATTTGACGTGGGATACAGTGACCAAGCTGCGATAGAAGAACAGGAGAATGAGGAGATACCGCCTTAGAGCGTGAGTGTCAGTGTGTGTCTGTGTGTGTGTGTGTGCGTGTCTGTGTGTGT
>CAMPET010000010.1:170509-180653 GCA_946803715.1 Beroe ovata | reverse complement strand
TGGTGTGTGTGTGTGAGTGTGTGTGTGTGTGTGTGTGTGTTTGTCTGTGTGTGTGTATGTGTGTCTGTGTGTCTGTGTGTCTATGTCTGTGTCTGTTTCTGTGTTTGTCTCAGATAATGCTCATTACTTGCCCCTTCCCTCCTATTGGCCCCCTCTTAACCTTAATTCTTATTGCACTACGCCGCGGAATCACAAGGTACCAGAGAGTACTCAGAGTTGAGAACTACTAGTACCTCCTGGGTGCTATAAGTTAGACACAACTTTGGTATGCGTGATTGCATAATCAGGGTTGACCTAAATCAACACAAAACGTTGGATAGTCAAAACCTCAAACCATTCTAAATCTCATAACAATCGCCATCGCCATTTTAGTCTAAAACACGAAATGTTCTTGTCACTGGTCTAAATTGACAGCTCTGCTCTTATTATTGTCCTAGTTGCTATAAGGGGGAGTATCCTGTGGACATCCCAGGGATATGGCCACTTTCTGTATTGCCCTGGTTGAGGGACAGAACTCGGGCAATGTAACTGACTCCTCTCTTCCCTGCTTCATTCGACACATCTTAACATACTCCACTCCTATCCGACAGCGCGCAGTGAAGAGAGAGCTGTAGGAGTCCTCCACTTGGTTACCAACTGCTGCCACTTGTTTCGAGTTACCATGGTAACCATGGTCTCGGCACGCCTCCTCCGCGCAAGACTCGATGTAATGGGTTGAGTTGATATGGTTCCCACACCCCATGAACTCCTCAGTAGCGAAGAGTGAAGAACATGAGTTAATCGCGTCTCCTAGCTGGTCTTGTGTGCAGTATTGATTCTCTGTGTCAAGTGGACTCATGTCCTGTTGACACCGTCTCTCGGTGTCAATTCTCCACCCCCGCGTGAACATGCTGACTCCACTGACACTGGTGTCAGTGGGAATATCATTGTCCACATTGCCATCATTGTTACCACACAGTCCACAAGTTGACACATCTCCAAATATCCGGACAAACACAGTCGAGATACCGTTCCAAATGACGTGTACCTTGTGGTTTTTTAGTGTCAGCATGACACTAACATAGAGTCCGTCAAACCCTATCTCAAATCTTCCGGCGATGACTGTCTTACCCTCCGTTATCCGGATCTTAGTAGCTTCGTACCCTTGCGTTACCACCCATCCCCTGAGTAGGGTCAGGACATCACGCCCTGCAAACACCGTCACGCTCTCTAGACATGGTGATGACGTCACATCCTGCCCAAGTGACGTCATGTTACCATGACAACCAGTGTGTGATATCCTAGCGTACACAAACCAGCTGCTCTGCTCACACTCCATAGCCAGGAGGTAGTCACATGGCTCTAACATAGTGTAAGATGCAGAGTCGAATGTAACGACCCTTGGATCACTGCCGAACATGTGACAGATGGAACCTGAGTGGGGAATCATGTGATATACACCAGCTCACATTATAAATCCTAGTTTCATGTACAAGTTATATGACACGTGTAAGTTGTACCTGTGAAAGAGAGTCTGGCAGCTTGTATCACGAATCTGTCCCTAACCACCACCTCCGCTGGACTACTCTCGACTCTATTCTCCATACAGTTCACCACGACACACACATACCACCCTCCATCATCGTACAGTGTCCGTGAATACCGCAGATACCTCCCTTCAGCCACCCCCCTCATCCTCCCCAAACCGACCAGCTTGTCCCATGTTATGCGCGGCTCGGGATACCCCCTCACCACACACTCCAGCTCCATCTCGTCGCCCACAAAGAAGAGGAGGGGTCCAGGGGAGCCGAGGATAACTGCAGTCAGGTGGCCAGTACGGTTTGAGCATGTTCCCACGTTGAGAACTGTTATTTCAAGTCCAGTTTCACACACTTCCTGTTCCAAGTGACATTCACTGTAATATGTCCGACAATCGGAACCGCACACTGGTCTCGACACGATGTTGTCGGCCCCGCAGATGTCTCTACACTGGCATGTTGCCATGTGAGTGACAGGATCCATGACACATATCTTATCAGGGTGATCATCTTGACACCTCACTGCGCGGCACGGGTCCACCACGTGCAGATATGCGTCTCTATAGTCACTGCCGTGTGTGTTGTTCACTGCGCATCGGTACCAACCCGCATTGAATAGTGTCACTGAACTGAAAGAAAGGGGCGTGGTCAATTCATTATCAAAATCAAGATTTCGAAATCTAGATCTTTCACTTATAATGCGATGCATACCTGATGATGTTGGTGACATTTTTCAGGCCAATGTCATAATCCTCAACTCCTGCACCCCATGCCCTATCCGCCGGCCCTGATCCCTCTCTTCTGTGTTCCGCTGTCACAGACTGACCGAGATAGGAAATAGTGGTCTTGGGGGTAGGGTACCCTCTGACCAGACACCTAAACTCCACGGAGTCCCCAACTGCTGCTGTCTGGTTACGGAGACCTGTGATTGGTGAAGAGCATGAGAGAGAAATGTGACGCATTTACACCATGAAACATTATATCGGCCTTCGAGTATATCTTCATAAACAATTGATCTCCGAGCGAACCTCCCACGATGCCAGCTGAAAATTTGGTGCTCCTCATGTCTATTCCTCCCCCAGACTCCCGTTCCCTCGGCCGCTTCATATTGATATAGCGATTGTATCCCGCAACTGCAATCCGTAGTCGACGTTTACACCGTGACTTGAGGTTTGGGTTAAACTCGAGACATCTGTCTAGGTTGGTGCATCTCTCCTCTATCCTCATCCGTCTACACCATCCTCTCCCTCCTCCTCCAGCTGCTGCTTTCCTCCTTTCCTCACAGCTGGTAATATACACAAGGAGGATTGCGAAATAACTGATCAAGAGGATTGATGGTCCAGCTCGGTGGTGGAATAACCCCATGTGTTATATCGAAACTTGCGATCGAGTTAACCGTGCAAAAAGTAGGATCGATTCTCAATATAAATGTTGGATCAATGCACGATAAGAAAACACGTAGTCGTCGTCGTGATCCTGGTTTATCCCTGTCATGTTTTTAAGTTTCATCAAGCAATCCTGATATGAGCTCCGCCGCCGCAACACTCCTGAAATTGTAAGCATCGACAATAATCAACGTGGATGTTGTGATGAAGGTTAGTCTGACGGTGCAATCCTATTGGCTGAGAATCTCCTACTGGGACATCATTGGTCGATATGTGAACTGGATGAATTGCTGCTGGGAGAGATTAAATATCAAATATATTTGATTGCTCCTACATAAAACCCGGCTTGCATAATATGCCTGATCACTGATAAGATGTAAAATTTGTCTGCGTGGGGGCACGAGTAGCAGATTTTCTTGCAGTGGGAAAGTCACTGCAGTTTCTCATGTAAAACAGTATCTGTTATAGGATGGGTAGGACATTGGGGCAGGACTTTGGAAGTCAAGGAGTGTTAGTACCCACGCAATGCCTCATGGGTTTAACTTGATATAGGGGATTAGGGACAGATAGGGGTTGTCCATGGTCACAGAAAGATGAATTTTGAGCGAGTGCCTCAATATAATACTCAATTCTGAAATATTCTGATATTGTAAAAACAGAAACACCAATAACTCCTTTAAATCAAAGCCCAACATCAATTATAACTTAGTGTAGGATAAAGTGACTTCTATTCTCAATTTACCCCCATAATTAACCTCTATCATTAACTTCTACTATCTCACCAGTAAACCTCCCTCACTGCTCAGAATGGGCGTGGTGTCGCAAGGTTCACATCTACCTGGTATAAAATTAGACGTTGATCTGTATTACTCATCAGTTCTCGTGTCTCGCAGAGTTTTCCAGCTAAAAACTTCCGAAATTTCCTATAGCCTATAGTAAATATAGTAAAGGAAGGGCTGACACAGCGTTGTATGTTGTTTCAATGATTCACTTTCATTTGCCGGATGTTATCTCAGTCCACTGCTGAGCGCAAAACTGCCGACAGATTGAGATTCAGATAACATCAGCATTCACATTATAATAATTCAAGTATGGGTAGTGGGTACTATAAAAACAGAACCATAACCCCACCCAAATTATTCTCCTGTACCGAACTCTCCTGCATTAAAACCCCCCTTCCACTGACCCCACTACTAGCTATCTCACTCGTATTACAACCCCTTCTCTCACTCTCTCCCCCTCTCTCACTCTCTCCCTCTCTCTCTCACTCTCTCCCTCTCTCCCACTCTCTCCCTCTCTCCCACTCTCTCCCCCTCTCTCACTCTTTATGACTGACCCCACCCCTCTTTCACAGCGTTATTCCCGACACCATGTCTGCAGAGAGTCTAATACAGACACTCAGTCTCCAAGCACACCACGGCGGGGGTTATTTCCACGAGACATTCAGGAGTGACGTGACTGTTACCACGGCAACGGGAAATGAGCGTTGCGCCGGGTCTGTAATCTACTATCTCCTCACCCCCGACTCGCCACAGAACAAGTTTTTGCAGAACGCGTCAGATAAGTTAGTGGTGTGGTGTGGGGCTGGTTCTCAGGCGTATACCATCATATTACCAGATGGTACTCTCAAGGAAGTGGTGATAGGACCAGGGCGCGAGGGGGAGGTTCGTCACATGGTGGTGCCGGGTGGTGCGTGGTCGAGTACCAGGCTGGTGGATAGGACCACGCACTCTCTCTGTACACACATAGTGTTCCCTGGGTGGGAACCCAGTGATTGTAAGACAATGGTGGATGCTAGTGAGTTGGTAGCCTTGTTTCCCCAGCATAGAGACATCATTGAGAAAAACACTTCCTCATAGCTACTGAACATAACTGTGAAACTTGATTATGAATATGATTGATTTTTCATATTTCTCATCAATTTTTGAGGATAAAAGTTTAACTTTAATAAGTTGATTTTATTTTGACAAAATAAAAGTCGTTGGTTTACTATTTGCAATTCAACAACAGCTTTCATATATAACGATTATCTACTAATTTGGGCGTATATACAAAATATTACAGTGCAAATAATTAACTGTTTTCATGATTAGTCCCGATATCATAAAAACTACGGCCAATCGTATTACCAGACAACTAGGAGTTAGAAATTTGGCAACCAGAAAGTTAGAAAGTGAGTTGCTTAGCAACGCCAGCAGCACGTTGCTTGCCAACCCAAGTACATATAACATGTGAGATAGAAGTATGGTGACAGTTCCTCTATCTGGAGTGCATTCTCATCTGTAAATAGGGGTCCTCATGCTTATTTAGCAAGCATGATGTTCAGGAACTCTGAAATAGATTGTGTCAGTGATATAGAGTGAATCTACTGTGTAGCGAGTAGTAGTGGATCAGTTGGTACATCCCATTAAATACTGATTTGCCATCATGTGATTAGCCACCCCCTTGGTATCAATCTGTAATTAGAGTTACCATCATTAGACTTACCATCGTAACTGAGCTTGCCATCACCGTCCATATCAGCTTCCTTCATCATATCAGCGACTGAGATATGGGTAAAAATCAGCTATCATAGACTAATTGAATCAATTATGTCAGTCACCAATCACCTCCTCAATCAGGCGACTTATGAAGTCGTCTGAATTGTATCAGTGTCATAGTATCGCATTTGCTGACTTACTCTCAGAGTCGACCATGTCCTCTCCCAGGTTGTTCATCACATGTTTCAGTTCAGCTTCGCAGATGAACCCGTCCTTCTTCTTGTCGAAGATCTTGAAAGCCTTCTTGTACTCGTACTCAGGGTCTGATTTCTCCATCTGACGAGCCATCAGAGTGCAGAACTCTGAGAAGTCAATTTCTCCGGAACCTGGGGGAGAAATTATGGGTTATATTATGAATGTGATGATGCGATGATTTTGAGGAAACTTGTCCTGAAAATATCGGATATTTATCATGGTAATAGCACAGAGTTTGCAAATTGACGTTGACTTATTGAGACTCACCATCGTTGTCGACCTCAGCGATCATCACGCCGACTTCCTTCTCGCTAATGTCTTGTCCCAGAGTCTTCATAACGGATGCCAGCTCTCCTGTTGACACAGTTCCAGAGATATCCTCATCGAAAATGTCGAAGGCATCCTTGAATTCTCGGACTTGTTCGTCGTTGAGTCCAAGCTGGTCCTTGAGTTTCTGTGGCGAAATTTGCGGTTATTAAATAACAGGCCGAATAAAAAGCAAAATATGTTCGATGATGATCTTTGATACTCTTACATGATGGAACGGTAGAGACGGAAGTCATTGTTATTGGTAATGGCATGTTATTGAATCGATAGCTTACCGGGTCAAGCATCGTGAAGTCTGGGAAATTCGCAAACAAACGAGATGTAGAGAAAGAGTAAAAATATATCCACACACTCTGCGAATCTGGATGCAAAACTTAGTGAAATGTCCCGTCAACACATAGCGTATTCTAAGCCAATGAGAATTGAGTGTTTAGTCACGTGATCCAGTGCTACCTCTCGCCTAACATGCCTTGCTTTCAACGCCTTCCTGTATTACATTTTATGAGCACTTGTTCTTTTGCAGCAATATAACTTGCACTGCTCAGCTAGCCACACAGTTCATATAACCTGCCATCTGCCGGATACATCCCGGGCGAATGAATCCCACTTGTACAGTGTATACCTGACAGAAGTAGGCCAGGTCACAAAGAGATCCTCTGTGTAGGAACAATGATGACAGTCTCCTGAACGCCGAGATGGCCGGACTGAAACGAATTCCTTATCGTGTCCAGTGAGTGGCAGGCAAACTGTGCACATGTCCTCGCACGTGATGACAGGGTTGCCATGTTACCTGGGAACAGGGATGTGCGCACGTGACACTGCACGTGATAGTGTGTACAGTCACGTGAACAACAATTGGCATGAAGCCATAGGACTAATAGTGTCCTGTACTGTTCTAGTGAAGTGTTAGCGGGCGAATTATAGCCGCAGGCCATAGAATGTTTCATACACTTAGAGATAGATATAAGCGGATACAGGATAGTACATATTAGCTGTGTGCGTACATTATTCCCACACAGGGCCTGTTAATGGCAAATGGAGATGCGGTTATCCATTTTCCATGAATCACAATGAAGATTTAAAACTGCATAACTAGTAATCAGTTGAGAATAGATTGGATTGACAATTGCAACAATAGCTTGTGCTACAAGTTGATCATTGAGTGCGATGCACTTACTCAACTCAGTCAACTTTGCATTGCAATGCATCAACGACCTGCATCAGATCTGGCACATCTGACATCACATCCATCTGGTCATGACTATATTTTCACCGCTCTACCACGTCCCTTGTTTCTGATTCTCGGATTCAATCAATTGCACAACCACTTGTCGATCGATGATAGACCCTGTCGAGAATTTCGTTTTGCGCGCGCGGCTCAAACTTATTCTCAGACGCTTCGCGGCTTGCACCAGCGGTCTAGCATCGCCAGACAACACAACCACAAACTAACAATTTTTGTGTTTTAGAATTATCTGTGTACTCAAAACTCCGTAAATATCTGGAGGGACGTACGTGCGACAAATGCTGAACGTCTCGCTGCGTCATACGTCGCAAAACGCCGCGCGTTACGTCACAGTAGATGAATCCCCAAATTGACCGGCACTTGTAACAAAATGAAGNATAGCCGCAGGCCATAGAATGTTTCATACACTTAGATATAAGCGGATAGTAGCTGTGTGCATACATTATTCACACACAGGGCATGTTCATGGCAAATGGAGATGCGGTTATTGATCCATTTTCCATGAACCACAATGAAGATTTAAAACTGCCTAACTAGTAACCAGTTAAAATTGATTGGATCAACAATTGCAATAATAGCTTGTGCTACAAGTTCATCATTAAGTGGGGTGCACTAACACAACTCAGGCAACTCTGCTAAGCCCAGCTTGCTCGAATATGATTATGTTGAAATGTTGAATGCGGTTTATAATTTTGTGCATCGCGATGTCACATCTGACATCATATCCATCTGGTCATGACTATATTTTCACCGCTCTACCACGTTCCCTGTTTCTGATTCTCGGGTTCAATCAATTGCACAACCACAAACCAACAATTTTTGTGTTTTAGAATTATCTGCAAACTCAAAACTCCGTCAATCTTGGGAGGAACGTACGTGCGACAAATGCTGAACGCCTCGCTGCGTCATACGTCACAAAACGCCGCGCGTTACGTCAAGTTCCAGCAAACCTTTCATATTTAAGTTAACTGAATTAAAGGTAGTAACTGAATTTAGATTTTTATTCGGAATTTTAGGGCTAGGAGGTACATCTGTAGAAATTGGAAGTTGGGAGAAGAATAACAACACAATGTCTTAATTAACAGCAATATAAACTGAAATATAGATCAAGTATAAAGATTTATGATAAATCATGTACATTTCTTACAAGTGGTTTAAGATATTTTGATTGATATTATAAGTCAAAGTGTTAACTGTTAACAAAATTCCATTCTCCTGCAAGAAAGTGAACGACCCTATATTTGAAATCAAACAATAAGAAATATTGAACATAAACAAATTTTCTTATTATCAATAGTCAATTCAGATAACTTGAATCATTCGGTTAAACAAATTCATGGATAACTCAAGGATAAACCGAAAATGGAAGAGAAATTTGACTAGATATCGTCAGAAGGGATTCAAATTAAGATGAATTTAACTAAATTCGACATAAGATGAAGTATTCGACTGTCATGATAATGTAGAGAAAGCAATATACTAGTTCTGACACGTCTTTCTAATAGTAGAAGAAGTTAGATTTGCTCTAGATTTCAATTGCTCGTAGTTAAAATTGCTAGAATATCTTCTGATTTGAGTTACGTATGAAACGGAAACCTGTGATAAAACTGAATGTCAAAAGCCCATGACAGGCAGATTATCACAGGGAAAACTTGTAAAAATCACACATCCCTAGGAATCAGCGATCATATCATCGGCAAATGTGTAATCTAGTCTGCCACCTCGAGCCATCGTGTAAACTGGAGTGTAACTCTGGTCACCGTATATGTTTTGAGCGGGAGCTGATGGGCCAGCAGCAGCTGTACCCTCTTCTTGCAAATTGGAGGAGCCCAGGACACATTCTTCGTACGTGGGCGGTAGTTCTGAGGAGAGAGGGGGGTTACAAGTGTGTGAAGAATAGATCAAGTTATACTAGAACACAGTGGTGTGTGTGTGTGTGTGCGTGTGCGTATGTGTGTGCGTATGTGTGTGTGTGCTGTCTGTGCTGATGTTTATGTCTGTGTGTGGTTCAAGTATCACAAGTATCTCAGTTGAATAGAGACTCTTGTGATTGAAGATTTACTCCCTATTAGAGAGTAAATCTTCAATCACTAACAATTCATTTCTCATCCGTAATCTAACACAGCAATCTAATAATCATATCACATTTCAATCCTGGTTTAATATGATTTAACACGATTCCAGAATACACTAGATTTACTGATGATGTAATGATAAGTGATGTTATTGTGACGTAATTGCTGCCTTGTAATACTGCAAGTCGAGTTATGTTATTGTGACGTCATGTCTTATATTTGCTCAATTCCTTATTGAATTTGGGCATTGCGTTACAATACACCAAGTTTTACGAATGATGTTGACAGACTTTACGAAGAAACAAAATGCGCTGAAAAACTTAGAATTATTAGTTGTTATTATTCAATCTGAATTCTAACGAACAAATCAGACAAAACACAGACACATTTCACACTCACCTTAAGATCAAACGCCTAACAATAACGATGCAAATAAATTTACAAAAAGTGCACACTGACAAACAGTTTACAACGACAAAGTATACACTACACACGAGCAATCAATCAACAAATAAACAAACAGACAAACGGACAAACAAACACACATTACACAAACGAACAAACAAATAAACAAACAAATAGATAAACAAACAAGCAGTCATCGTTTCATCTCCATTGTTTTATTTCGGTTTCATACACATTACACATGATACTTTGGTAGTGTAGACTGGATCAGCAGTGTTTCACACTGACAACTCTTACACTGAGTAGAATGATGAATATATTTGTGTATCAGTGTGACGTGTTCTCTTATCTCGGAAATCCTATATCTGCACAGCCTATACACCCGGTGTGTGTTTGTCTGTGTATGTATGTATGTGTCTGTGCTTGTGTTTGTGTATGCCTGTGTGTGTGTGTG
>CAMPET010000010.1:159576-170331 GCA_946803715.1 Beroe ovata | reverse complement strand
TGTGTGTGTGTGTGTGTGTGTGTGTGTGTGTTTAGTGTGCGTTTAGTGTGTGATCTTTGACGCGATCGATGACGTCACAGTAGCCAACTGATTTTATAACACAGTGAACTCAATGCACACTCCTATCATCCATGTAAGGTCAAACTAGTTTTTATTTATGAAGAAAGTATGTAGAACTTTCCAAAGATCATCACTTGTGTCTCACATTTTCAACCTGCTCAACCAATGCAGCTCTACCGCAATCAATTAAAACCCTTTCCCTTTATACCAATTAGTTCATGTCACACTAACCATCACATACTCTAAACCACTAGATATAGTTCACATACTCTACACGCATGTGTTCTGGTGCACTAATCGAGTAGTTTAATTGAGTTCAAAGAGACGCAGGTATGTTCCCCAGTCACAGAAGTCTGCCGATCTGCTACGCTCAGAGTAACGATAAACGAAGCTCTCTCAGATGTGTACTGTGCATTAATGTGATTAACCACAATTCAATTGCATAAAGTAAAATTTCAAAAGCAAAATCACAAACACCACTATTATTGCAAAGCTATGATAATATGATTATTGATTATGGGTATAATATACCAGTATAATATACGTTTCCTCGTGATAATTACCTGGGAATGTCTCAGGGGGAGGAGCGCTGGGTGATACCTCGACATAGGGTGGCGGTTCTACCGCTCCACTCTCATCCTGACGTGTTATTTTCTGTCAATTGAATGCCAATTAAATGCTGATAATTAACTTACAATTAACTGTATTTGGTAGGGAAATGAGCGGTGACTCACATTAGGACTGGACAGCGTGGCAGTTAACGGTCTGTTCTGAGTGGCTGCGTTAGCAGGATTGAGAGGTATTGTTCCCATGGTGACAGGAACATTGACATGCCAGTACAACTTCATCTTCTTACCCGACTTCTTAAACATTTTAACTTCCACCAGGTAGTACACTGATATTGCTGAAATATTAGTATGTTACTGAGTTAACAAGTCAGCATTGCTATGACGAGCAGTGGAAACACCCTTGTCATGATGTAAACAGGCGTGACTGTGCGACTGATGTTAACATGACGTAAGCTAGTGAGACCTAGTATTGCTGTGTCACGGCATAGTGACAGTTATCACCAATGAGCAATTCACCAAGTGACAGTTGTCACTAATGAGCAACTCACCAAGTGACAGTTGTCACTAATATGCAACTCACCCAGTGACAGTTATCACCAATATGCAACTCACCAAGTGACAGTTATCACCAATGAGCAGCTCACCAAGTGACAGTTGTCACTAATATGCAACTCACCTAGTCCACTCTGCCCTCTCCATCTGATAGTTGGAGGAACAGAGGGTATCTGAACTGAGACATTGTTGAATCTGTGCGTCTTGGGGCCTCGGGGTACAGTTCCTATGGAACAACTTCTTAACACCTCCCTGTTGTGGGGATTGGTGATAACATTTCCCAAGGGTGGGGGGAGTACAGAATGGAGTCATGAGGAGAGTTGTACCTCTTTGAGGGCCCCTGCTTGTTGCCCGCCTCCCCATACCACGACACCATCGTCAACATAAGCTTTACAATAATCCCAGGGGGAAAGTTCACAACCTGGACAATGGACATGGAGCAAGCTATAATTATCATTTTCATGTTAACATCATAAGGAATCGATGTAATTATTGTGAGAATGAACATAAAATTACCTTCAAACTGACGATAATGTTTTCCCCGGGACAGTAACCTCTCCTGTCAAGTTGAAGTGTGATGTTGTTGCGAGTGGGGGCCGAGAAACAACCCCCCTCTACCAACTTCTCACTCTGGCCCACTTGGGGCGCCTGTAAATATATATATTTCATTGATAGCCATTAGCCAACATATGCAGATATCAAAAATAATCTACTAAGTTATACACACAGTATCGTATACACTTTTTTGGACCATGTTTGTAGGATAATTTACTCACACTGAGTAAGGGATTGTTGCAGTCAACATACTCCCAGACAGTAAACACTTTCCTTGTAGTGATATTGTCTTTCCATGGTCTTTCAATGATCCCCTCTAAATAATACCTGAAAAGTAAACTAAATATTAACCACAATAAACATGCATTTGGAATAGGTTACTAAGAAACACACTGCCTAATTTGCCAATATTTAAACCCTTTCTGTTATTAGAAATTTGCATGAAGCTCCAGTTGCACTCTAATTGAGTTTAAATCGTGATGGAAATCCAACTTAATTAAATAAATAAATTATTCGACAGGATTGTTTACCTGTAAAATGGTTAGTTTTCCATCATAATGTCTGTCACAATACATCACAACCTTAATCCATCATAATCTAACTTAAAGAAACTCCCAACAGTTGATTGAATTATCATAAGGTAGGTACCTTATATAGCCAAAGTCTCCTTCAAATGAAGTGGGTAGAATTTCAGGAGGAATTTGAAATCTAAATTGATGGTTGTGTTCCCCCAAGCTTATTGTAGCTGAAATAAATGAATATTGTGCATTTGATGATTCAATCTTAATCAATCATTTCAATGTTTCTACACTGTCTGCAATTAGAATCCCTGGAAAAGTTGAGTACACTAACATGGTCCATATATAGACTGAAGCTGAACAGGTGTAACAAATTCTCGCTTTCTAATTGGACCACCTTTCTTAAGTCGAAAACCAGCTTCACCTGAAATATTGAAGGGGATTGTAAGTATGCACAATCATAATTACCAGTCAAATTAATTTGCCCAAATGAAGATTATTTACAATTCAATGAAAATTAACCAACAATCAATGTTGATATGATAGTAAGGGCTCCATCCATTTATACTAACCTACTAAGCGGATCCCAAATGATTTTATTTTCAAGGAATCATTGATCACAAGCTTGCAATCACCACTGACCCACTGTCCAGGATAGAATACAGCCTTGTTTCCAGTGAATTCAAATATAAAGGATTTTACTTTACCCATAAACAGGGCCCATTAAATGTCCCTGCTAGCTAGGATTGATACACTATTAAGAATCACTCTCATGATAAGATATTGACAAAATATGACATTTATGCTCAAGGTTCCTATGAGATGTGGCTATAGGTTGATGATAGTCATGAGTCAGCAGTGTGGCAAAGAAGAATTAAAATTTTAGCTGAAATTCAAGAGTACAAAGTCAACGTTATGTCTTCCTCTAAAGATAGTGATTAATCAGGTTGAGGTCAAGTGGATTTTCATAAAAATCAAGTGATAAAAATCAAGTGATAAAATTCTTCCAACAATGCAAGATAAATGTTGGGCCACGCAAAATTTAAACATTGATTAAATCTGATCTCGGGGCCCAGTAATGCCGCAACGTGTGCATTGTGCGTGCGCGTGTACACAAGCCCCGGTCCAAGTCAATTCAATCATGTCAATCGATAATAGACCTTGTCGAGAATTTCGTTTCGCGCGGCGCGCGCGGCGCAAACCTATCCTCAGCTTTGCAATTTGCATCATAATCAGCGGTTTGGCATCTTCCATGACAAATTCAATCCAATTCAATTGAGTAAATCACTGCCGATATTACGTTGCGAGCTGCGTAATTCGTGTTAGCAGCTTGCCCGCCGCGCCCGCGCCGCGCGGCGCGCACTAAACCGTGGACAGATGACATCCGGCAAGGTTAACCAGGGTCTATCATCAATAGGCAACACTGCCACATAAAACATTATTCTGTTATTATCTATAGAGAGTGCTGAAATGTTGAATGTTGATTATCAATTCAACGTCCAAATCTGAAATCATAATTTTATTTGATTTTATAACATATCCAACCTGTGCCTTTCCCATACTTTGAAACTGATTTTTTTAGTCAATATCACTACTATTCTACTATTCTACTATTTGTCATTGATATTGGGCTCAGGACCTACTACTCATCATAAATTGTCCATATTTCATAGGTTTGCTGATATGGCAAGTTGGATTGCTGCAGGAGCTGCTTTGATTGGGTTAGGAATTGCTGGAAGAAAAATGAATGTGCATATACCAAAGATAACAAAACAATTTGAAGCAGTTATTGGTGCCCAACATAGATACAAGGGAGGATTTCAGAATGAAATTGACAAATATGAAGCAGGAAAGATACTAGGTAATCATGAATAGATTTGTCTAGGTTATATCTGATAAATGCAATGTACATTGTTTTTACACAATCATTTTCAGGTATAAGTTCCAACTCATCAGCAAAAAGGATAAAAGATGTGCACAAGAAACTAATGTTTCAAAATCATCCTGACAGGGGTGGTTCACCTTATTTAGCTGCTAAGATTAATCAGGCAAAAGATTATCTAGAGAAAGGCAACAAGTGAAAAGAAGCTCAGAGTTGCATATGGTTCAGATTTGTTGAGAAAGGTGTACAACTTTTGAGGATAAAAGTCTGGTTGAAATGAATGTCAGTGAGATTATCATATTAATGGATTTCCGTTGGATCTATGTGACAAGATATCAGATTTGGTGTTTAAGCTTTAATGTATTCAAATCAGAATTATATGAAGTAAGGGGTTGCTTCTTGCACTGTGACCCATGATTTGTATTTGAGTTTTTTTATTATTTCTACTTTTTGCCTTGTTGCGGTGATTGAACGGCTTAGATAAGATTTCAGTTGTCTGTGCAGTTTTATGAAAGAGAGTGGGCCTTTTTCTCACTGTGTTTTTCACTGCTGTCAACTTACATTATCTACTTACATCATCTTAGGCTATGGGATGAATTTCAGATAGGTATGTGAAACATTTTCAGCACTTATATGATGTCCTTCAACATCAAGCTTCCCCAACATAACGTCTACAATAACAACAGGTTTTGTCTCTTTCAAAGATCCTTTACAAACTCTTCCTAATCCAATCATTGCAAAAAGTTCACTGTAATCAAGTGGCATCTCAACAGCAGGTCCCTGAGAATCAACAATAACAAAGAGAACATCCCTCGTCCAATGGCTGGAAGAAATGCCATCCCCACCCCCTCAGATGATGAATTTGATGATGATGATGACTTGTTGATAGCTGCCTCGCAGCAGTTTGACAGAAAACTTGCTCAGGAGAAGGTACAGTCATTGTAATTTGTGTAAATCATTGTAAAGGTGTCATTAGATAGAAAACTCAGTTATCTCCTTTCATTTCAGGCTGAGGCTGCAGTTAAAAATAATACAAACCCAGTAGTGATGCAACTTCAAGGAGAAAATGCAATACTGCGTGAACAGCTGACAAAAAGCAGCCGGGAGGTAAATTGAT
The DNA here is from genome assembly GCA_946803715.1 of Beroe ovata. NCBI lineage: Eukaryota > Metazoa > Ctenophora > Nuda > Beroida > Beroidae > Beroe > Beroe ovata. The sequence continues at coordinate 165,078 of CAMPET010000010.1, read as the reverse complement.
ATGTTAAATTGTTGAGCAGTAGGTACTAAAAGTTGAAGGACATAGTTAAGGATAAGCGAGGGTATAACACTGCTTTCCGACTACTCCTTTCTATGTTACAGAAAGAGCAGATGCATTTCAAGAAATTAGAAGATGAGAAAGCACAAGAACTGAAGTTTAGGAAGGAAATCGAGAACCTAAAATCAAAGTTGGAGTTTCGTGATAGAGATGTTGATGAGCTTAGAACCAAATTGGAGACCATGGAAAATTCCAAGGATACTGGGCAACCTGCTAAGCGGCCTCGTCTATCAGTAGTGAAGATGGAATCCAAAAAAAGTAATGTTGGAGGTAAGTGGTACCTATACACGATCTTCATTGGTCTGCATATTATCATGAAAAATGTGTTTTGTTATTATTCAGGTGCTGCTTCTAGTAGAAACAAGCAGTGTTTTAGAGTATCTGCACGTCAAGGATATGAGAAAGTTGACTCCAGTGTACCTGTTATCCTTGAGGTTTTTGCAAATTCTGGGCCTTTGGATGTGATTAGCCAATTTTGATCATTTTATTCTCGTTGAATTTACTCATTTAAACTGTTGTGTGTACCTTTTGAAACTTATTGAACTACTTGTGTGTTTCAGGAAAACTCGAAAAAAGATGAAGTAAACATCCCTATATTTCTACAGCAACTCTACACTAACTCTGACCTTCAAAAAAGGTTCAATGTCACCAGTACAGCAACGAAAGCTGTAAGCATACCAACATCGATAATGATTATGTTCATATGTTTATTGTTCAGTCCTCTTGCAAACATCATCCTTCTACAATTAACTATTCGTTCTCAGCCATGCTCAAAAGAGGTGTCAGCTACAGTGTCCTTCTTATTTGACCAATGTGAGAAACTTTCCAAGTGGGAGGAGAAAGCAGACTGTCTTCAGATCTTATCGATTCTTCAATACAACGAGGTTGATCACCAAATTCTTGTTGTCAAAACTGAAAGCTCTTAATAGTCGATAGTTGAATAATTTTTGATTCTTCCACCTTTATAATTAGGTAATCCGATCATTTGAATGATCTTGAATCCTCAGCTGTCTGCGGAAATCCCAAAGGTTCTCAAGTCCCTCTCTACTGCAACAATAGAACAACATTCCCTCCTTTCCGAAATGTTGCTCAAATGTCAGGCCAATGTTCTACCCTGCTGTATGCACAGCCCGTCTAACACTTGCTTACTTAACGGGCTCTTCAGGTATTAGCTAGTGTAACAGAGGTTTTTGGAGTCTATTTTATCTTTTATGCTCCATCTGAAAACCACTCTCATTGTGCAGGTTCAAAAACCCCAAAGTTTTGGATCTGTTACAATCTTCTGTATTACAGCAGAAGGAATCAATAGATCCTTGTTTTTGTGGTAATGAGGTAGGGAAAATACATGTCATAGTGAGATAGTGTTGAGCCAACTCTGATATTATCTACTTCTATTCATTAGCGTTTCGCCTTCAGATGTTGAAGTACATTTGCATTATGCTGAAAGATTCGCTGTCCGGGAGCTTACTTTCTCCTACAATCGAAATAGAGGACGATCGGACATTCCATAAATGTGTAAGAAACATGAAATTTATCGTGAGGAAGAGTTATTACACGTTATATTACACGTTATTCTAATCTCTATGCCGGCTGTTTCTTCCACACTTCGACTCTCCCTCAGCTGAAGCTGCTCCGTGCGCTGTCACCCTTCTTCCTTGGGATGAAACTGAACTGCTACGTGCAGACACTCTTCTTTGGATGTCTCGACCTCCTTAAGAAGTGTTCATCTATGTCACTTTCAGGTGTGTTATTGCCGATATTACTCACAAACTCTTAATATGAACTTCTCATTTTGTAACTGCCACTACGAAGCTGCAGCCATGTTATTCCTTTTGACTATGATCCATTGTGTGGGTGCGCAAAGTTTTCATCATGGATGTTCTCTGTTCAGGGGCCTCAATTACGGATCAGCTGTTTGATGCCACGTTTGAAGCAGCTAATAACAGCATGTCAGCATAACACGTGATAGTCACGTGTTACTTTGAACAGCTAAGTGACGCGTTGCCAGTTATTCTGAACGTGTGCTGTCCTTGGAGAGTTGAACAAAAGGCAATGTAGCTCAGGGGGGCACCATTTGGATTGAAAATTATAAATAGAAATGAAATGATAAGGACATGATATTATGATAATCATTAAAGAATGGGGAATGGTATCTATCATATTGGGGTAGATTCCAGATCACGAATATATCGAATCTAGCTTGAGTTATTCCATTTTCGTTGAGTTTCTCTGCCAATCAGGGTTAAAATTATGCTGCCCTCACTCAAAGTACCATTCTCTATTACTAACACACAATTAATAAACTATGAATCTTTCAAATTTGTATTATCATACTTTTAAGTTGTTAACTTACTCTATATTATTATCGTTGACAAGTTGTTTGTTTTGCACATGTAACAAAAACTGTATTTTCACAAGACGTATAATTATACGTATATGTTAACGTTACAAGTTACGTTACACGTGACATGTGACTTGTGTATCAAATCTAGATTGTATATATAACGCCATACGGCTAGATTGGAATCTATTTTTAATGGTTCCTGTAAATTTTTCCTGTTGTCGACACGTTATTTTTTAGCTTTTTAGTATTTTGCATAGGTAATCAAAATAACCTAACTATCAATGATATTATTCAATTGACCATTATTTTCATTGTATTTTACAAATGTTATTGAATTATGCTCTATCCCTTTACTCATTTGTTAACGATATGAATGACGATATCATGCTTCAAAATGATCTTGATTTTATTAGAGAAGAATCTTTTTTTGACTTTCAGTAACGTTTTCTTGTCGCTGTAGAATGTTAGGAAGTGGATTTAGACGAGGCGGTTCAGTGTTGTATAGCAACACACGCAACATACTGTCTAGGAGAATGCTGAATCAGCAACGCCGAGCTGTTGCTATGGGAACGTGTCTAGCACACAACATATCACTGGCTAACATTGCACCTAACGCTATGGGAGCAAATCATTTCTCGAGCGACCTGCTGGATTCCCCTGCCCTGGGAGTTGGCCAGGACCTGCTCTCTGACTCCCCCACATTGACCGACTTGATGGGCCTTATTGAGCAGATGGGACTCACGCATTTATTTGTTAGTGACACTATGATAGCTGCTGTTGATAAGAAGGTTAATGACCCCCTTCCTACTTACATTTGTCCCATTTGTAAATGAGAATGGCCCCCTGTCGAGAAAATGAGGTTTACTTCTTTTCGTCGGAAGCCCTTAGTTTTTTCCTACCACAAATTAACCGAGTCAGAAATTTTCATTCTGACGGGGGTCATTTACCTTTATTACATAATTGATGTCATATCATGCTTATTTGATTGATAATATCTGCAACAGAAATCGTAATTCCACATCATTTCAGGCCATCAATTCTATATTGTGTACTTATTCATTTGGAGATTGGTTTCAGCCTCTAGCTATCTCATCTTGATGTTGCTGAAGAAGTGAGGAAATGGTTGCTAAGGGATATAAGGTTGCTCCGACTGTTCAAACAACCTTGCCACTATTTGATCTTTTCCTTCCTATTTGGGTTACAAACAACAACGTCATACACTCGAAAGCATTTTATTTCGATACTCTTGTGACCCTTAATCTTTTGACGTCAAGTGTCATGCGTGCAGAGAATTTGTTATCCTTATTTATACAGTCCATGGTACCTACACTATTTTACGAGTTTTCTAAAAACAGTACAAAGTCTGATTTTTGGTAAATGAAAGCTGATCTAATCTTTGTCCCTCTAACATGTTCATTCTTTAGTCTTTACTGTTCATGCAATGTTTACGATTGAATGTATGTCTCATGTGTTAGTTCATGTGATATAGTATTAATTTATTACCCTATTTTGTTACAAACTTTTGTTGTTTCATTGAACGCCATTTCAATGCTACAGAGTTCATATCTCAAAGTGTGGACTGATTGTATTCAAGAAATCTTCAATTTCCATAGTTTGATTTCAAAATAATCTAACTCTGTTTACTGCAATTTCCATAGCGGGTTTAATGATGTAGTTATTGGATCTTGCCACGCGAGATGTTAGGAAGTGGATTTAGACGTGGAAGTTCAGTGTTGTATAGCAACACACGCAACATACTGTCTAGGAGAGTGCTGAATCAGCAACGCCGAGCTGTTGCTATGGGAACGTGTCTAGCACACAACGTATCACTGGCTAACATTGCACCTAACGCTATCGGCCTAGCAAAGTGTAAGTGGAATTCGCCTGGTATTATAGAACCTAACAAACCGTATTTTTCTTGCCGTCTTACTCCCCCTTTTTACCTCCCGCGGCAGCTCCGGCTGTCTAGAGCCAGGCAGTACCCCCTGGGATAATTCTCCGGGTCCAGGCTCGCTTGATATAAACCGGTTGTTTACCCGTTCATTTCATCAGAACTGATATCACTTATCAGTCCTCGAGTCTTGTTCAATTTCACTGTCATATTATATGTGCGCAATATGTGCGCAATATTCATCATCGGTGTCCAACCTAACCCACCTATTATTTCAGTATCTATGGATTCAGCTGGTACTGCAGTTGAAAACTCAATATTGGAAGTCATCACGAATACTCTCTCCTTATCAGACCTCCTAACACTACTTGACGAACAAGGAATCCTCCGTGTACCAGACTGTGTATTGGAAAAGTGTGCTTTCCTTGCGTACTGAAAAAGTACTTTTCACCGAAGTTAATCTGATTTCCATTCAATATTTTCATAGACGCTATTTTATTATGAAAGACCTTGTGATTGTTATGAAGTTAAGCTTCTGTGTGATCACAAAATGAATCCCATAAGGCACTTGCGTTGTTCAGTTTTGTAAACCTGAACAATTCCCATTGTCCGATAAATGATGATTGATGAATGATGATAGAATCAAGAAGGATCAAATGTGTGGAAAAACTTATTTAGATATTTATTTGGACGTGTTTGTACCTAACTTGATAAGTTTCGTCTTCAAATTGATTTTATGGCTGTCAGCTGTGCAGTCTTGCAATTTTATCGATGCTAAGGAACTCTATTACCTAAACCATGACTTAGCCATGTTAAGATAACTGATTGGACAGTGGACACACGAGATGTTAGGAAGTGGATTTAGACGCGGAAGTTCAGTGTTGTATAGCAACACACGCAACATACTGTCTAGGAGAATGCTGAATCAGCAACGCCGAGCTGTTGCTATGGGAACGTGTCTAGCACACAACATATCACTAGCTAACATTGCACCTAACGCTATCGGGGCAAATGTTTGTGAGTATAATTCTTATCTCTCTCTCTTTCATTAATATGACCATGTTCATAGGAAACTTGGTCACGACCAACGACCCTCTATCGAGAAGTTATCCATAAGCCAATCCCTCTTACCCCAATCCCTCCCTCCCTCCCTCCCTCCCTCCCTCCCTCCCTGACTCCCTCACTCCCTCACTCACTCACTCACTCCCTC
>CAMPET010000010.1:132419-159392 GCA_946803715.1 Beroe ovata | reverse complement strand
TAGACTCTCCATCTATCGGTATTGGTCAAGATCTCCTCTCCGATGCCCTTACTACCTCCGACATTCTGGGACTAGTGGAACTACTGGGCATATCTCAAATGTTTGTTAGTGATGCTATGTACGAAGTATTACTAGAATCGACAAGTCTGAGGTGATTAATGACCCCCAGAATAAGTGTGTGTAAATGACACCCCAGAATTCTTAAAAGCATGGAAATGGCTTCTTAGTCCTCATAGAATTTTAGGCCGATTCACACGATTTTCAAAAGTTTCTCCGATTGTCCGCAATTTTTGTGTTCTGGGGGTTATTTACTTTTTGAAATTAACTTTTTTTCGCATTATTGAGCATTTGTTTGAAAACCAATGAACTATATTTCTTCTCAGGCAGTGAATCCCTGTTTCAGCAGATTAACAAAATGGATCCTTGAAAGTGAAGAGCTACGAAAATAAGGGTCAATTGGAGTTTCATAGGAATAAGAGACACGTTACTTACTTATTGTGTTTTATAATACCGTACACTGTGTTTGTGTTGATTGTTTACCGATGTGAGAATGTGAGATAGAAATTAAAGAATAGAGGTAGAGCAAAGAGACTCAGGATGTTTCTGATTTTGCAAGTAGCACCATAAACTCTAGTTTAATGACGTGACCCTTGCTAACATGTTTCTGTTTTCTTAACTCAAGAACCCCCCTATTTTTGTTCACGAGACTGTGTTCTAGGTTTGATTCTATCGCTACTTTACCTTTACTCTATTTAACTATTTTCAATAGTACGGTTACTTACTACTTAGACCTCTTGGTCTGATTTGAGTTAGAGTATCAATGATATTTTGAACAATTTTCTGATCAGTCATACAGATTTTATACGTATGTCATCACAAACTCAAATCAAATTCCTACTATCTAGGCAAGTATGGGGCTGATCCTAAATTTCACCACAGAAGACAGACCCAAGAAGAAGGAATCTGCGACATCTGGTACTCAGAACAACACGACCAAACGGAAAAGACCCAAACTCGCCCCTACAGATAAACCCATAAGATCAAAGACAGCGAACACGAAAGGTGCTGAAGAGACGAGAGAAGTCAAATCAACCCCCAGCTCACATCTTTCCTCCTCCCTCTTTACATCCAATCCTGCAATCCCTGTCCTCGATCCTGCCCCCGCAAAGCAGTCATCTGACGTTCTTTTTGAAGAAAACTCTTCATTCGATCTCCTCAACATTTCGAAAAACATCAAAGGAAACCTCCTGACGGAATTCAAGTGTGAATCCATGACGAAAGTCCAGAAACACTCAATCCCCCATATCCTCAGTAAACGAGATGTCCAGATCCGGTCCCCCACTGGGTCGGGCAAAACCCTGGCCTACTCCGTGCCTATGCTCCACTTCCTGCAGGAGTTACAGCCCGCAATATCCCGCGCAGACGGGCTATACGCGTTGGTTATCCTGCCAACCCGCGAGCTGGTGTTACAAACCTACAACGTGATAAGCAAGCTGTGCCGCGCACACGTGAGGATTGTGCCTGGCATGTTGATGGGCGGAGAGAAGAAGAAGTCGGAGAAAGCAAGGCTAAGGAAGGGAGTGAACATTCTCATTGGGACTCCAGGTCGGTAGGGTCCAGATGGTCTTGTTATGGTAGGGGAATGGTCTGCCGAGACGAAGTTGTTTCTAACTTGCGGCAGTTGATCAATGACCCAGCATACACTGATAATTGCACGACTCACCATATTCTACAGACAGTTCCAACCCGACCTAGACACGACAAATTTCTCTACTTCTCAATAGTGACTCACAGTAGAATTGCAGGTCGACTTGCCGATCACCTGAGAACTACGTGTTGTCTCTCATTCGAGAGAACACACATGTTAGTGCTGGACGAGGCTGATAAACTCGTAGAGATGGGGTTCATGAAGGATGTGAAGTTCATTGTCAACAAAGTTAGAGAGGGTGAGTTCATACCTGTTCATAAATCATAACTCATACTTTGGGTGATAACCGGGGAAAAAGCAATATTCTGCGACTGATTTATACAGCCCTTGTATATAGCAGAGTCCAGAGAATCGCTTCAGTTGATCCATGTTAACAACTTTTATGCACTCTTTTATTTCCTAAGACTGACACTGTTTTGTTCATGAATAATATAAGGGATAATATGTGGGATATTGGATCCATGACATATCATATATTCTACTCCCAGGCAGTCCAATAGAACACCAGACTGTACTGTTATCTGCTACTATTTCTAAAGGAGTGGAAGACCTGTCTGAGTTATCGTTAAAAGATCCGGTCTACGTTGAAATAGGTACACAATATATTCAGTGGGGCTTATCAGTTATCACTGAACGAATTTCTATCGAAAATGAGGCTTAGTGAAGCTAAGAGAGAGCTGGCACATGTCATGATCGATGACTATGACTATTTCATTAAGCTGACCTATATTTCCTACCCCTAAGGCGGAAGTGACACGGAAATCGAGTACAACATCCCCGATCAGCTGAAGCAATACTTCATTCTGCTCCCAACGAAACTGCGTTTGGTTACACTGCTCAGCTTCATTTCGGATAAGAGAACCAAGAAAGTCATCGTCTTTCTATCGTGTAAAGACAGTGTTGAGTTTCACTACGAAATAACTTCTACTGGTAACTATCACTGTTCTCCCTGTAACTATAGCGAGTAAGCCACCGAAATTCTGTATTTTCCTCGAAATTTTGAGCTTTCGAAAAGTTGTCAAACTAATATTGCCAATTTACATCAACCCTTGCCACCTATCTTCTCTCCCTGCCCAGTGCCCAGTGCCGAGCAAGCACCACCCCATTTCCCCTCACCCCTTATTTTCTCTCCCTGCCCAGTGACCACCCCCTCTCCCCCTCACCCCCCATTTTCTCGCCAGTGCTGAGCAAGTACCACGAGGGCGAGAAATTCACACTGCTAAAACTACACGGTAGTATGGACCAGTGTGACAGAGTACCAGTTTACAACAAGTTTAACGCGTGTGCGAGTGGGGTGCTGTTTACAACTGACGTAGCAGCTCGAGGCTTGGACATGCCCGTTAGTATTGCGATGTTTTTGTGTAATTGGGCAGGATTAACAAATTTCACAGAGTTGCTAGCGATATAAGATAATTTTACCTAACTAAGTTTATAACTTTATCTTTAGGTTGTACCTTTTTATAGCTTTTTTGCCTTTCTCATTGCTCTCCAATCCTATTTTACCAAATACCCAGGCAATTCACTGGATAGTCCAATATGACTGTCCTGGTACAGTGAAGGACTACGTACACAGGGTAGGCCGTACTGCGCGAGCAGGCAAATCCGGGAAGTCCCTGCTGTTACTCAGCGCTCACGAGAGCTCATACATTGATGTGTTACAACAGCAGGGAATTGATGTCCATCAGGAAAAATACGAGGCTTGCCTTGATAAACTGAGAAGCGTGAGTACTAGCTAACTTTTTTTTTCTAGTTAACTTGGATCTGTAGTACTGTCAGCTCTGTGAGTTGTGAATCAGAATGATGTATGAGTAAGTATTGAGTACTGATTGTTTTTAGTTACTCAACACCAAGAGGACTGAGGATGCTGCTTCACAAGTACAGAAAGTAGTTGAAGATTACTGCAAATCAAAGGAAGCTAAGGGTCTTGCAGTTAGAGGTAAGCTCAGAGCTGCAAAAGGTGTTTTCGAACGTTCGCGCACTTTCGAATTGGCAATTCCTGTGGAAAAATGGAGCGCGCTCGCGTGTTTGCCGTGTTAAACAGCATTTCGGTTGCGCGTTCTATGCTTGATCGCTGTTCGAGTGTGCGCTGCGCGGCATCACGTACAAACAAATCGACAAGCATTCAATGAGCCTGGGAAATTTTGGTGTGCCTGTTATGATTGGACCTTGCTTCGTTATTCATGATTTTACCTTTTCAGCGTTCCAATCCTATGTCAGAGCCTACAGATCNTTAGTGTAGCACGCCCACTTGACGGGTGTTCTAGTACTATAGATAGCGTAATGAATTCGTTAATGATCTATGACCGTTCATAGCCCTAATTGTTGACCGGCTTGTATAACACCTAACTTGATTATTGTTTGTTTGTCATTAAAGTTCATGAATGTTAAGACATGATGAAAATGTTTGAAAAACTACTGATGAGGCCAGAAACCGGTGACCACAAAAGAAGAATTTGCAAAGATCAACAATTCTGAATTACATCCTGGAAAAACGCTATTGATATTTGTTTCGGATGTCGATGATAAACCACGAGTTCTAGAGATATTACTGACGAAACCTTTCTATCGACAGGATAAATTTAACGACCTCCATCTTGGGCACGTTGCCAAGACATTTGGCTTGACCGAGTCCCCCTCCACGTTCCTACACAAGAACCTGAGCAGGAAGAAACAAGTCGAGGCTAGGAAGGAACATCAGTATGAGAGAAAAGAGAAGAAACACGATGAACCAAAAAAGAAAAAGAAACGGTAAATCATCTTCAATTTAATTGCACCTCTCATTATTTATCTTCTGATGAATCAGTGTGATAGAAACTTCCGATAATTATCGCATACCAATTTCTATCTAAACTCAGGAAGTTAAATCTGGTTAGTGATAGTGACATGGCTGGTCTAGCTGTTTTATCCGGCCCACAGCCCAAGAGAGTCAAGTCTTGAGCTATTGCCTATGGGACAAGATAACAGATAAGCTGATTAAAACTGATTTCTCAAGAAAAAATGGGAGAAAATGCCGAATCTACAGGCAAAAGCTTCTGCTTGATCTTGATATGAAAATAATTTGAGTAAAATCTGATGGCAATTCTGAGATTCTTTTAATTTATTCATTTTGATCTGGGAATGAACGCTGAGTTTGAAGTTCGAAACAGAATATGGTACACTAAAAATGTTATCAGTAGTTAACTGCACATCCAGCACACTAAAAATGTTATCAGTAGTTAACTGCACTCCCTGGACCCTCAGCCGAGTTAGTGGGATCACTTTATTACGTGTCATCATGCCTGTGAGACCCCGTTGTCCACAATTAGTCCATTTCCGTTTGCCAGGGCTCCGCATAGAGCCGTATTTCCGATCATATATGATACATTCAGTAGTCGCCATGTGTAGGAATCGCCGGAGACACTGTCGGAGTAGTGTAATTTATGAATCTTATGCTTGTCAGCCTGTTCAGTGTATAATCTTTTCTATCATTGCAGACAGCCTCTCAATTTCCTCTCTCAAGTTATTAGACATAACCTCATATTCACAAGCAAATCGTCTATAAGCCTCAGCTATATCCGTACCCTTGATATCTTCAGAAGCACTGTAAACATCCCAGATACCGAAAACAATGCCAATGGCAGACATCGACCCTGCCAGGAGTTTGGCAGTGGTTGAGCCGGCAGTGATGACGGTGCGAAATCCCGGAGCCACGATTTCGTCTGCCATCGTCGTGGCGGTGGCTGCAATGTCCTTCACACACTTACATCCACATGCTGCGTCCTTCGCTTTTTTCGTAAACTCTACAAATTTTGCCGTCCCTCTGATAGATTTTTCAAGGCTATTAGCTTTTTTACCCAAAGATATTGCTCCTTTACCGGCTGTGTAAAGAATCCCATTGGTTGACGCTGCTTTGCGCCCTATCGATCGTAGTTGTGTAAAGTTCTGCTGTATTTTCTGTATCAGATCAAAAACAACTTCTTCCTGTTGCTCAAACCGTTTTAGAGCTGTTTCAATCTTCTTCACATCACTCCTCGTTCTTCCGTCCTTATAAAGTTGGGCCACAACATTATTTGCACCGCCTAATATTCCCCCTGCAATACCTCCAACTGTCAATGCTACCGATGCCCCCGCAGTAACAGGGACTAAGAACAATCCAGCCAGGGCAGCGATTCCAGATAATATGTTGACACTTCCCCCAACCACCCGAGCTATTCCTGTGTCCTTAGCAAGCCTCTCTATCCGATCAGCATGGTCTCTGCAGAGAATAACAAAGATTGTACGGTTAGTGAGATATTCCTGGATAAAGAACCCGTAACGGTTTCTGAATTTATCTCCCTCATCAGTAATCAGCTCTACTTGTTCGTAAAGCGTATGGAGGAGCTGTAGCCCTCCCCTATCTTCAGGTGTTGATTCTTGAATGGGTCTTGCCTGGCTTTGTATCGAGGTCATGGTTGGATCAGGTGTATAGTTGGGCATCACAGGCTCATAATAACGGGATGAAGAGCTGGCGTAGTTAGTACCGCTGGGTGGCATGGTTCGATGGCTGGAAGGCGGTCCATACAACCGATACAGCTCTTCCCTTAGTTCTTCGAGAGAAAATGGGTCGTACGGAGACTTCTCGGCCATATTCCAGTTTGCAGCTCGCAAATGAAACTCGGGTATAACAATGCAACGAAATACAAAAGCGAAAGCAGAGAATGTAACACACTCTTATGTCATACGAGCTCAGCTAATGCATGTTAGAGGACAAAAATTTTAAATGTACACGCTGCGTGTGTATACATAGAAAATGGTGTTTATATAGAAAATGGTGTTCGTGGGGAGGGGTCCTCAATGATTTTACCATGTGACACTGAGTTGTTAGAATGTAGAAGGGCCAGAGGTTGAATTTTCGTTGCTTGATTGTTGATCTGTTTTCTCATTGCTGTTCAATTTTATTTGATTTTTATATAGATCATGTGACAGTGTTTCTCGATCTTCGTTTGTTGTGTCTGTGTTCTTCTTGGTCAATTGCTGTCACGTGTCTGAAAAAATTTGGGACTTGAGACTTCTCCCCAACACTCAAGAATACCATTCTCTATTTGTAAAATTGTTATTTCTACACTGCTCATGTAAAATCCGTACGTGAATATGCGCTAATATAATCATAAAAATGCTATCGCGCGCTCCTACTCGCTCCAGCGTTCTAGAACATTCTTGTTAAACTGCATTTTTCTGCAAGGTTGGCGATCCCATCTATAATCAGATCATCGCTGATTCCGTTGAATCGATTCGTTAGATAAACAATTGGCTGTACAGTAAAAGATTTAACCCTGTCATTGGTAGAAATACTGAGTAAGGACACGTCAATAGTGTTTTCTATCCGCAAATTGGATTTCCGATAACGGGAAATGTCCCTGGGATCACTGGTACCTACGAAATGATAAACGCAGGTAAATCAGTGAATTTCTGTAGCAATGAAATTCTGGAGCTCCGAATTGAAGAGTGAGGGTCGGCCTTGGTTTTTGGAATACAATTCCCCAATTCTATACATTTCGAGTCATCAGCAATCGTATTTAAGCCGTCGGTCACTCAATGTGAACAAATAAAATTCCGGTTTTTGAATTTATAGACGTTCAATAAATGTATTCCATGTTCTTCCTACATAGGTATATAATACCGAAAAATCCTTTAAAACTCTCCTGCTAACATAAACTATCGAATACAATAAACTTAATACATGATCAATAAATTGTGTTTATATCTAGTACACCATGCACACACAAAAACTATGATAATGGGTGGAGTGAGAAAAATAGAAACAATCCTTTCACCTATTCCAAATGTATTAAATTGCATATCTTATGGTAATGTATTGTTCAACACAACATCATTAACAGTACTCACTCAATACTCAACACTACGGGTTAACTAACTCAATAGTCACTCCTCCCCACACTCATTCCACTGTCCCCACACTCACTTCACTCTCCCCACACTTACGTCTCTCTCCTCCCACGCTCACTTTCCCCCTCCTCACTCCTCACCCCACCTAACTCACTCCTCACTTCTCCTCTTTCTCTTCTTCCCTCCCCCTCTCGCTCCTCACCCCAACTCCCTCTACTTGAGTAACTCGTGAACGGCAGCTTCCACTTTAGGACCGGATATACCGTAATGATCGACAAGGACCGCCGGGGGTCCCGATCTCGGTATTTCTCGTACCGCGAGGATCTTGTGATGGACAGTGAAGTCAGCTTGAGTCGATAGAACTCCAGCAACAGCTTCCCCTATTCCACCTGCGAGAAAACAGGATCAAGGATATCGTTCGACTGTTCTATAATACTACAGGAATTTATATTATTACTTAATTTATATTATTACTTAGGTTTTGTAGGATGAAAAATTCGATATTATAGGAACAGGTGGGTCGTGAATTAAAATGGAAGTTGAACATCCGTATGGCGTATACTGTTTGTAAGCATTTTCGCGCTATGATAATGAATGACTCGGGCCTTATCCTAGTATCACGTTACTCACTGCATTGTGCAACATGTGTATTGTGCAAAGTGCATCACGTACATATTACACGGCTGTTTGTTCGAAGTGAGACGAGATTGGTACTGATGGTGAATTTTCTAGAATGAGATAATTTTAGGGACTAATAGAAAATTGTCAACACGCGTGATCACACAGATCACACTGATCACACAGGGGGGGGGCAAGTCTAATTTTAGACTTTTCCCCCCCCCACACATACACTTACCCTCTGCGTAGTGGTCCTCTACAGTAATCACGCGTCCACCGCACGCAGCTACGTGTTCCAGTATGGCGTGCTCGTCAAGAGGCTTGATTGTGAATGGATCCATCACTCGGATGTGGATGCCTGAGGAGTGGAGACGTAATTACTAATTAGGATCTCATTGGGATCTGATTAGGAAATTTGGCAAAATGTGCATGGGGAATCGTCAATCGAGTTGATATAGAAAAGGTATATAAATGATATGCAATAGGTATGTATAATGCATATTGCAATATGATGGGTTGCTCATTCAGTCGAAGAATGTAATTTTGATGGAGGGTAGAAGCTCACAATCCATCTACTGGACATCACAATTAGATCCAAATATCGGACAGGAAATTGATTACCCTATACAGATAGGTTCCAAGATAGGTTCGGGCTGCGTGTGAGCATCATGGGTCGCTAGTAAATTGAGGTTAATTAGCATTAATTAACTGTGGGTCATTGGCCATTGCTCCGTTTCGATATGGGATAATTCAGGTGCTACTATGGTAAAATGCAAGCACAATTGTGTAGGATAATCGATAGCAAATTGATAATTAGGAGCATTAAAGAAGAGAACAGTGATTCTTTGTCCATGATGCAGTCCAACCAATAGCATTGAAGCATTAAATGATAGCATTATATTATTTGAAGATTTTTGTTTCTGACAATAATCATTATATATTCATATTTTACATAGATTTATATCCCGGAACAATAATAATCTGTTCGTTGTGTGTGACTTTCTGACATGCTACCCCAAGGAATTATCGGCTAATGAACGAGATAGGAATATCGGATATCGTAGACAATTGGAAGAATTCGCCCTGATTATTATTTTGGTTTACTATCATGAAATATCCCCCCGATTGATTACCAATATCTGGGAAGTGGGGAAAGAAGACGTCTGTTATACTGACCAGCAGCATTTCACCCGTATGTTATTATAGAGTGACCAACAATCGGAATATTAGATTATGTGGGAGGGTCAATTTGACAATTTATCCAAATACTAGTTCACTGTCTTCCTCACTAATCTGTGGTAAGGATAAGAGATCATTAGTGGGGACAGACATTGTGTTGGGGGGAGGATGATCTTCATAGTATGTATTAGAATAGCTCCTATTCTAACTTCCCTCTACACACCTTTTGCAGCCAAAGAGTTGTAAGCTTTTAGGGCTGAGTCGAGAGTAATCGCAGCTCCAATCACCAGTACTTTGTCAGAGGATGACTGTTTCACTATCTGAACAAGGAGAAGATTGGGGTGTGGTTAAATAGAAGGGTCTGATGATTGNACACCACACACACACAGACACACACACATTGATAAGGTAACATTGATAGTGTAACACACTCGTCACACAATGTAACATCAATAGGTTGTGTAAGACACTAAATGTAACATTGATAGTGTGTAACATTGATAGTGTAACACACACGCAATGTAACATATTTTTTTTATTTAGTAGAGTTTTTTACTTCTATTCCAACAGCTGTACAGCCAATGACAGGAATCGAAGGATTCAAGTTATCAAGCCAGTGACGGTTAAGGAAATGTAATCCATACTTTATTCGCCCGAGACTTCGCTGCAATGGGCAGCTCCTCATTTAACCCTCCCGCACAGTTTCCTGTACGCTCGGCTGAGTGAACCGTTGGGCTGCATAGGCTTGAGTTAAATCTCTGACCCTTAGCTGAGTGGTGCGGTGGCCGGGACTCGAACTCACGATCTCTCGATCGAAAGTCCAATGTCCATATCACTAAGCCACTCACCCACCACTAAGCCACTCACCCACACACGCAATGAAACATTGATAGTGTAACACACACACAATGTAACATTGATAGTGTAACACTGTGTCGGCTAGCTTCTCGACCAGGGATTTTATACTACTATTCAATACTGCTCGATACCCAGCGTAGCTAGCAAACGTATTCAATATGCATACGCAAACGTATTTGTTACCGAAATTCCACGTATTCCGATTTCCTCATTCATATTCGTATTTCAGAAAAATATCACATACGCCGTATCCAGAGCCAATTTTGGACATATTTAACAGCATAGCTACTATTCTAACTTCCCTTTACACACCTTTTGCAGCCAAAGAGTTGTAAGCTTTAAGGGCAGAGTCAAGAGTGATCGCAGCTCCAATCACCAGTACTTTGTCAGAGGATGACTGTTTCACTATCTGAACAAGGGGAAGATTGGGGTGTGGTTAAATAGAAGGGTCTGATGATTGGGAAGTGGAATGAATTACAGCATTATTTGCAATATCCCAATCATATTTCACAACAAACCTTTGCTTTGCCAATCTCGAACTTCTCGTCATTATCGTAGATAACCTCAGTGTTGGGCCGTGATGTTCTGATGAAGCACATGTCGTTGTAATTACCCGCCAGTTCAACTGCTCGACAAGTAGAGACAGCATCAGATGGGTAGAAGTAGACCAGGTTCGGGATAGCCCGGAATGCCGCTATGTCCTCCAGCGCCATCTGACTCGGTCCATCCTCTCCGATACTAACGCCGCAGTGAGATCCCGCCATGTTAAGATTGGACTGGGATACAGCAGCCATTCTAATCTGGTCCATGGCCCGGGTGAAGAAAGTGGCGAACGTGGAACAGAATGGTATGGTTCGAGCACGTGCACCACAGCCAACCCCAACTCCGACCATGTTCTGTTCGGCGATAAAACATTCGATAAACCGCTCCGGGAATCTGAGGGGTTGCCATGGATACTGTTGCTATGCTGCTGCTATGCTGCTGCTATGTTGCTACTATGGTGATTTCACAGTTGTCATGACATTGCAACCGTCTCAGGTGATAGCAGTATTTGACATTGGGACCACACCTCACCTTGTATCTTCATAACTCAACTGTTACTCAACATATACCGCCTAATACGGTCACAATAATTTATCACAACATCCACCTTCCACGTATATGTGCACCTGGACCGAAAACTGGACCGATAAAAAACGCAATGACAATGAAAGTACACTATTTCAATTTCCATCTAAAATGCGCGTTTCAATTACATGCTGAAGTGGGCATCATTTTCAGTCCATCCGTTTTCGGTCCAGATGCACACATACCAGTCACTCACTTGTTTTTGAATTTAAGAGAGAATGTGGAGTTTTTGGTATCGGCATCCAGGACCACCACCCTATCTGAAGCTTCGCCCAGTTTTACTAGAGCCTCACCGTATGCCAGACGGGTAGCAATCATTGACCCTAGAATAAGTGGGACATTAGGGGACATGTCAGAAGAGGACATGTCAGAAGCAGTTGTCATGCTAGCTTAGACTGGCTGGCGCCCAGCTGTCATAGTAATTTGTTCTCCACTCACCCTTCTTGTACTCGAGAGGCGAGGTAAAGTGCACCGGCTTCTTGCTCAGTTGAGGAGCATCGTGCACAATCGCTGGTCTGGGAATAGATTTGGCGCCATGCATCCGAGCCTTCACTTCGGCAAGGACCCCTTGGGCCACGTTTGGGGAAGGATTGCAGGAGATGAGAGCTTTACCTGATGTACACTTGTGTGAATTATAACAGGGATGAGGTACATGTATAATGTATATTATAAACCTCCTACACAACTATGGGTATCAACTAACTGTTGTAGGTAACAGCTCATTTCTAATATTTACCATGGAAATCAAGCTTGTCCGCAACAGCAGAACCGCCATGTCCCTTGTATGTTTTACAAATGAGAGCAGTGGGCTTGCCTTTCACATTCTTTGCAGTTTTAAAAGCTTCCAATACGTCAGGCACACTGTGTCCATCAACCACAATAGTGTAGAACCTGTTTGTGTACGTGAGTCAGGAAGAGCCCTATCAAAGGGATGACAGATTGAATAGTAAATCAAGATACCGAGTAGTAAGACAACACCTAGTAAAAATTACCCAAATGCTTCAACTCTTCTTCTGTAGGTATCAATATCATGTTGAAGTGCAGCAGCCTCACTCTGTCCTAGCCTGTTAATGTCGAATATTGCGACAAGGTTGTCCAGTTTGTAGTATGATGCAAAAGACAAGGCTTCCCAGATGCTTCCTTCTGCACTTTCGCCATCGCCCATCATACAGTAAGTGCGGTAACTGAGGTATAAAATGACATGTTATTTCCATCAAATTCAACGGCATTGTCTGATATTTCGGGAAAATTCATCATGTCATATTGAAATTGATCTCCATAATCAGTAGGATATTTGAGTCAACTCAATCACTTTCAGCTCTGATCTGAAAGGATTCAATAACCTTGCATTATCAATGTATTTCCCAATGTATGCCATGCCGGCTGCGACACTGAGGCCTTGTCCCAAGGAGCCAGTGGCAGCATCAATAAAGTTGAGTCTGGGGGTAGGGTGACCCTCCAAGTCATGTCCAAACTGTCTCAGTTTCATGAGCTCTTCTTTTGGAAACAGATTTGCGGCACACCAAGCAGAGTAAAGGCCAGGAGCAGCATGGCCCTGAAAATTTTCAATGTGGATTATAATGTCACTTGCGTAGTTCAACAAACAAAACTTTATGAGTCAAAATGCATCAAAAAGAACAGTTCAACTATCAGAGTATTCAATCTCATCAGTTTATTTTGTCTGAAACATCAAGTTATTAACCTTTGATAAAATGAATCTATCACTGGATGGATCACGGGGAAACTCATTGCTGTATCTCATCTCATGAAAGAAGAGAACAGACAACACTTCTGCTGCAGACATACATGATGTGGGATGCCTGAAGAATATATTTAATTCAGGATAGGAATCAAATACTAGTTAACTCCAGGAGACCACTGAGATCCTGAAGATGGAGTTTAAGCTTAAATAGGTTTTAATTCCTAAACTGTCAGATGATTAGTGGGGTGTTTAAGGCTCAATTTATGATCAATCTCTCTACATCTTGTCTCTTTAGTTTCATTCACTTATCATGACATCATTAAATCATCTCAAACATTGATACAATTCATATCTCTCATTAAAATGTAAATTCATGAATATATTGATTGGTTAGCAACTCACCCAGATTTGCTTGCATTAGTGCACTCAATAGAAAGCACTCTGATCTCATTAGCCTTATCCTCCAAGAATTGAACTGTTGGGTAGCTTTCAGGCATCCTTCAAGTAAGCAAAAGTGGGTTAACCTTTCAGTCTGATCAATCAAAATAGATGTCAGGGGCTCCTTTCCGAAACTAACTTAAGTCCAATTATTTACTTTAGCCCAAAGTGTGATGTAAATTTGCAATTAAATTTTGACTTGAATTGAGTCAAATTGAATTGAAAATAAATTTTTAAAGTTAGTTTTGTGACCTTAACCAATTTTCATAAAAGACCCAGGTCGTTCAATTGTAAAATCCTGAGATACCTACATGAGAGAAAAATGTATACTTCAAGAAAAGTTATTCCTGTTCCACTAAAGCAATGTAGACATAAACATGATACATAAACATAATACATAGCCGCCTGCAGCCAGACAGCAACAAGAACTCTGATTAGAGAGTAACTCCATGGTTGGGCAAAGTGTAGAAGAAGAGGAAGTTAAAAAACATTCATATCATAACTTCAAACTTATCCTTTTTCAACCATGTAGTACTATACAGCGAGATATTAAGTTAATTGTAAGGAGACAAAGACATAATATGTTTGTGTGATGAATAACTTATAGTTCATAGTTGAGCGCCTCCATTTTGATCGAAGGCGAGGTCAGCCAGCAAAAATCTATAACAGGCTTCACTTTTTCACATAACCACTTGTCGATCGATGATATAGATAGACCCTGTCGAGAATTTCGTTTCGCGCGCGCGGCGCTAACTTATTCTCTGACGCAAGCCGCTTCGCGGCTTGCATCAGCGGTCTGGCATTGCATCGCCCGACAAATAACCACTTTTACAACATAAGTAACAATATAAATATGACTATGATAATATTGATTAATTTGATAATTGATACATTTACAAGGAAAATGTGAATATATGGAAGCAATTTGCACACTGCGCGCGCATGCGGTGCATGCGAAACCAAGGTTTATTTGTCGATCGATGATATGATAGGCCCTGTCGAGTGTCGAGATTCGAGAATTTCGTCGCGCGCAACTTATTCTATGACTTATTGTAATACTAGAAAACCCGGCAAGTGGACGTGATACACTACCCATTGGAAATTAGACAACAGTACGTTACTTTAGATACGACAGCAAAACATGACCTATGATCAAATCCAACGTACTAACCTATTTAAAAAATGATTTTATGAAGGAGCACTTAGTCACAATTCGGCCATTTCTTCGAAGAAGCACAGATAATGGTGCTTGCCCGGTTGTCTGACTTTCGTTAATCGTTTCAATTTTCGTAGTGTATTGTCTTTGAAAATAACATCGTATTTTACGTGAGTCGAAAAGAATAACTGCAGAGCAGAAGCAACAACTGTCAACTCAAAAGAAATTTGACCGCTGCTCGAATCAGAACATACTTGCATTTATCCCATTGCAACAAAAACTAAAACGTAATCAAAGCAGTATCACCGAAAATGAGCACCGGCCACCCAGTTCACTATTATTACAGTAGTAGCACGTATCCATGGCAACGCGCACTTTAACTTCAAACTCAGCACGTGCATTTCGTGACGGACGTACATAAATAAACACAAACAAACAACCAAATTATAATATAGATTGTATGCATCAACGGTCTGGCATTGCACGACAGAGGCTGTCTATCTATATCATCGACATGCAATCAAAACAATTTTGTATATGGCAGATTGGCAGAGACATATTTCAGTATTGAAGCTTTAAAATAAGCACAAAGAAATGCAAATGTCAATTCAGGGTATGTGTTCTGGTGCTCAGAAGCCCCATTGCTACTGTTGTCGATCGATGATAGACCCTGTTGAGAATTTCGTTTAGTGCGTGCAGCGCAAACTTATTCTCAGACTTATTCTCCTTGCTGATGCAAGCTGCTTCGCGGCTTGCATCAGCGGTCTAGCATCGCCAGACAATGCTACTGATGAAGTCTCTAAAAACATGCAGCGCTCACAATCAAAAACACAAACTGGTCACGATCACTCAAACACCCCAATTGCCAAATGTTGATATACATGCTTTGCACAGGAAAAAAGTTTATTTATCCTTCCAGTGTGGGAAGGGCCCTGTGGGTTGGGCGTTGAGGTAAGGGATGGGGCTGTGGCCCTGGATTTTGACGACGAATTGGCTGCAAACATTCCCATTTGTGATGGAGTGGCGTGTTCCCAGTTTACTTCTGATCTTCTCCTTGATCTGGGCCACGAGTCCTCAACTTTTCTGCACAATGATCCCACAGATTCATTAGGACCCTCTGTTTATATTATCCAGTTATCTTTGATAACAAGAATTACGCCCGTTATTCCCGACAGGCGGGCGTTATATTTCCTCCCAGCCTGTAAAAGCAATCAGGTTAAAATTTAAATTCTAAGGTCTGGCTAATTTGTAATTGGGCTGCATTGCCAATTGCACGATCTTTTTGCCTTATTTCAACAGCCAATCTACGACGCCCCGCATTTCATAAAATTGGTCATTTAGTTAACAAGTCGTTCAAATAAGGTAAAGGACAAAACTTTGAGTTCGTCCTTACAATTGTTATATTTAGTAAAAGTGAGATTATCAGGCGCAAGGTCGGTGGACGAACCCAAGATGAAAAGTAAAAGTAATAACAAACAGTACTTCATAACTTGTAGTTGTAAACCTTCAAACAATAATTTTCTCGAAAATTCGTGAAACAAAACTTAACTCGCGATGTCAGAAAAGATGGATAATGCGCATTTTGTGCTTTTATAATCCGCCTAATTTAAATTATCAAGAAAAGCTGACTACTGCCAAGCATTCAGTGTAATATGCATGGTCGCGCGCGCACAAAACCATTTATAATTAACTCGTAAATAGCTCCAACCCGCATGTTTTATAAAGGAGGGACCACCGCAGTCCGCATATGACCATCCTACCAACTCCACTATCTTCACCAAAATCTCCAAATTCCTAACCACCTTATGCCTTTTTAGGCCGCTTCGCGGCCAGGCTGGGTGGAAAAAAATATATCATTACTCCCTATAAGGACATTCACTTTCTGGGAACATCTGTTCTAGTCTCTGCAAAGTGCAAGGGCTACCACAGCCCGGAATTTCAATAACTCTTTCATTGAGGAAAGTCTGAACAGTGGTTCCTTTGGAAGTGCTGCAGTCATCCTGCAGTGCTACCATAGTGAATGAAGATCCATACCCAAACAAATCTCCATAGAAATCATCAATTTCCCGACTATCTTTCCATGCTGTGAGAGGTCTTGCAATGACACCCATGTTTTCAGTGAAAGGCAACATCGTTTGAAAATGCGTGAAAGAAAATGAAACCTCTTTCTGTCTCAGAGTCCTCAGAGCTTCCTGCATTATGACACAACCAGACTTAACCCTAGCAGGGGTTGATTTGCTTGCATACAACAACAAATCAATGAAAAATCCCAGATCATCAAGTTCATCTGATCTGAAAAGTGTACAGAATTGACTACCAGGAACAATGTGTGGGAGAGTCACCTCCATAGAACATAGGATGTGCATCACCATCAGATCTTCATAAACCAGTGGTAAGCCAAGTCTATCTCCGACTGTCCTCAACAAGTGAACAAACTTGGGATCCTTAGTGAATTGGTCTAGAACATCATGTCGCCCAGTTACCAAGTAGTTCTTCTTATTTAATTCACACTCTGTACAATAGTGGTAAAACTCTAGTAACCTTCTCCTATCAAAGTTGAACATTTTAAGATGGCTAGAATCTGGAAGTGGTGAGTGTAGAGGTCTATAAACAGAGCACATAGGTTCCACGGCTCCGAGGCTGCCACAGATTTCAGTAACATTACCAATGTTGATGTTTAGGTCTTCAAAGCCAAGGATAGCATCTGCATTTGGAACTTGGTAAGAGTTTCCGAAAACTCCATGGAGAAAACTCAGGCCAGATGAAATGCATCTGTTATGTGGGCAAGTTGACATTTGCACTTGTGCTGGATCTCCTAACAGTTCCGGGAATGCTTTACCGAAGTTATTGCCCTGATCCATGATCTCAAAGTACCCCTCTTTTCTTAGGTCTCCATTTGGTGGTGTTTTGAGAGTAAAATTAGAAATCCAATCCATATCATCAATATTTGAGTTAAGAACATGATTCTTCACTTTTTCTATAACACTGTTAATGAAATCAATGATGTGAAAATTATCAGCAAGGTTCCTGATTCCGTGTCGATGAATACTGAACACTGCTTCAGGCTTGCACATAAACGTATGCGTTGATATATCACCACTGAACAGTTCACGTGGGGTGCGTGTACCAGAGAAATGATGGGAGGGCAGAGGGACTCCTTGATTGGACCACTGAGGATGATTTTCGTATTCGTTGAGCCTCATTTTTGTCAACATCATATAGAGACCAAGCAGTATTGTCATTGAGAGAATAATGCGCCATTTCTTGGTTCGTCTGACTGTCATCTGGTGTGAATTGGGTTGTCAGATTGGGATTATAGGATAGGGTACGTGGGGTTACTTGGAGCAAGATTCAAGATCTTTATACTGCCTTCCACACTTGTCACAATTTGATACATGTGATACATTTAATGTCCATTCAATATCTATAATAAAGAGGTGCATGGGCATGCTGCAAGTGTAAACATAGCAAATAGTGTATATCGATATTCTGATTGACACAAGAGAAGGAAGAATCTTAAGTGAGTCTTAGTATCAGCAAGTGACAAGGGAGAGGAAGGGTTTCGTCCTAATTGACCTAATAGCTTTCAACTGGACCTATTACCTGGCGTGGCCACACTGAACTCGGGAATTGAGGCAATGAGGATCAGAGGTGAGGAGACAAATGTTATTTGCAGAGTAATTATCGATTGTTCTAGTCATAATAGAGAATTAATTATACACAATGGAAAAACATTGTTTATAATTACAGTACCCATTATTTAGCCCTATTGGGATCTGTGAATCATCTACTAGTTAAAAGAGAATGTTTAGTGTAGAGGTTTGTACAGTGGTCTGTTGCACACACTTAATAATGAAACAACACTGAATATCACCTCCATCAAATCACACATTACTGACCACTGACGATATTCAGGAGGTTATTCTGGGTGGAAGTGGGTGTTCTCATGATGTTCACTTCCTTGTCAGATGTCCCCATATCTTGTGACTGGGAATACCTGGGATGGGGCATTCTTCAGAACAACTATGTCACGAAAACGCCACCAGGGCGCCGTGACAGTGCTGTGGTGGCGTTCTAGTGCCCTATCGGCGTCGCTGATCACAAAAATGCCCGAAACTTGGAATACGAGATCATATCATTGGTGAAACCCTGCTGAGTCTGAGTTATGAAATGGTGTCACATAGAGTGGTGTTTACGTCATGGAATGTTTTAAGGTGGTGTCAGCGGTAAGCTGTAACGTAGAGTGATGTATACGTCATGGAATGTTTTGTAGTGGTGTCAGCGGTGAGCAGTGACGTAGAGTGATGTATACGTCATAGAATGTTATGTAGTGGTGTCAGCGATAAGCAATGACGTAGAGTGATGTATACGTCATGGAATGTTTTAAGGTGGCGTCAGCGGTACGTAGAGTGGTGTTAACGTCATGGAATATGGTTAACACCAGTGGCACGTAGTGTCAGTGGTACGTAGTGACGTAGAATGATGACTGATATTCGAGAATAGGAGATCTGTAGTGTGGGTGAGCAGTGCCCTCTCTCTGCATCAAGTTCGAACCTGTAATCTCATGACAATTTTGAGCCGGGAACATTTTGTGACCAGTAGACCTTTCGAGCATTGCCACACTGCCACACTGCCANCAAGGAAGGTCATTATCCAAGTTAAAGACAGGTAATGTCCGTCGGCCCTTGGACATGCTACAAATGGTCCACCCTTCCTGACTCCGACCGTAGTACTTTAATTGTGAAAGGGAATTTGATAACGTACAATACCTATAATACTCTTGACATTACAAATAAGATATCGAAATCACATATGAATTTAGAAGTTTGATGATTATTATTTATTGTAACTTATTGTGAAAGCCGTAAAATTAATAAAATTTGTTTACTTAATTGACGATATTCAGGAGGTTATTCTGGGTGGAAGAGGGTGTATGTTCTTATGATGTTCACTTCCTTGCCACGTGTATACGTCATGGAATGTTATAAAGTGGTGTCAGCGGTACGTAGTGACGTAGAGTGGTGTGGAATGTTATGAATCGGTGTCAGCGGTAAGCAGTGACGTAGAGTGGTGTATACGTCATGAAATGTCATAGGGTGATGTCAGCGGTTCGTAGTGACGTAGAGAATTGTTTACGTCATGGAATGTTTTGGGGTGGTGTCAGCAGTAAGCAGTGACGTAGGATGGCGTATACGTCATGGAATGTTATGAAGTGGTGTCAGCGATACGTAGTGACGTACAGTGGAGTATACGTCATAGAATGTTATGTAGTGGTGTCAGCGGTAAGCAGTGACGTACAGTGATGTATACGTCATGGAATGTTATGAAGTGGTGTCAGCGGTAAGCAGTGACGTAGTGTGGTGTATACGTCATGGAATGTTATGAAGTGGTGTCAGTGATACGTAGTGACGTAGTGCGGTGTGTACGTCATGGAATGTTATAAACGGTTGTCAGCGGTGGTGACATAGAGTACTGTTCACATGGAATTTGAAATGAAGTGGTGTCATTTACCTCGGCACTTCACCGAATGATGACTGATATTCGAGAATAGGAGATCTGTATTCTGTAGTGTGGGTGCGCAGTGCCCTCTCTCTGCATCAAGTTCGAACCTGTAATTTCATGACAATTTTGAGCCGGGAACATCTTGTGACGTGATCGGAAATTTATGTAAGGCGCGACGATAGACGACTCATAGACGCGCGCGCGTACGTATGTACGTACGCATGGATATGATCGAATCGAGGATAAAATCCTGCTGAGTTCCCTTTATTGCTAGTTACAGTTTGAATTGTATGAACGAGACAATTGATGAAACGCATTGTTCACAGATAATGATATGAAATTCGTCTATGTGAATTGACAACCATATCATCACAAATTTCAGCAGTGTTCACTGTTTGCTGATATTGATAAAACGGGTTCCGAGTTCAAATAAAACTAAAATATACATCAGACTTATAACATCAAACATATAAAAAACAGTCCTGAGTTATGGTTCAGATCTACTCCCGGAGAGCAGTTCCCAGCAAAATCAAGTTTACGTCTGGAAATATTTTGTCGTAACAATTGCAGCTGTCGTTTCGCAACATTCTTAACACTCTATTGCAAACCGGTTAATTAATCCCAAAAATAAATACTCCTCTCTACCACTGGTCCACCAGCAGTAGTTATAGCCACTATTCTGCACCAGGAGTCCCCCTGGGTTTAGTATAGAGTGGAGTCTTGTGTCTGATGGGTGATATCGTGGCTGGTCTGAACGGTGAACCGCTCGTCTTCACAGGCGTGGTTACCATGGTAACGTGTGAACCACACACATCACCACCCCACGTGGAATTTGAGCTGCAGAGTCGCTTATAACTCGCTGTGGTTAGGAACACAATCCCAGTGATGGTCAGGAGTACTAGTAGTCCAAGTACAGCTGTGGGGAGGACTGTTCCCGCGAGGGTGGAGAACTCCAGTTTCACTGGGCTGGGGGATGGGGGTGTGGCGGGTGTGATGCTCACCTCCACAACTTCCTGTTGTCCTGGGGGGACGGGGGTTAGGTTACAGTGGGGAGAGGAATAGAGGATAGTTATTATAGGGATGAGGCAGATAATGCAGGGATTGGTTCCCAAACTTTGAGATGGCTGCTTGGAAACGTCATTAAATGGTAGTTGAAGGTTGGGATTGGCGAGTACTGACTAATTAGTTTATGGCAAAGGTGATGAGAATAACTACTAGAGGAGGAATGGTTGGCAATAATGAGGGATTTGAATGCAGCTATCTAAACTAGAAGTGGTACAACTACTCAAAAGATCCGTACCTGTTGCACCACAGACAAATGTTATGGAATGCTGGGACTCCGTATTCCAGTTTAGCAGAGCCAAGTGGAAGTGGGTGGAGGTTTTGATGACGTTCACATCCTCACTTGCTGTCCCTACATCTGTCAATATCTGAGAACAGAGGATATAGATACTTATACAGCTTTTAAATTAAAATGGCGCAGGAGGGTAATACCGAAAAACATAGCTTGCAGTGACGTAGCCAATGGGACATGGGTATGCATTACATTTTCCGATTCCCGAACACTTTATAATTATTTCGTGTTTGCTTTTCTTGCTTACTTTAGGTACCTATCCATCAGTTTATTGTCCTTTTATTCAATATTGATTTCAAGCGATAAAACATTAAGTATTTGAGAAAAAAGCATAAAAAAGAAATTGAAATGGCCATGGGTTGCGTGACCCAAATATATTGAGTAGAATACCCAATTTCCCTCACAGCAGACTAACATTAACATGCATTAATATGTTGCGTGACCCAAATACTCCGCAAGCGCTGCGCGGCTCCGTTGTCCGTGGTTTTTCCGAGTACGACAGAGTACGACAGAGAGTAATAAGGGGCACACATTAACATGATACTACCTGGATGAGAGATAGATCGCCCTCGAGGAGTGCCAGGTCGGCGGTTGGTTGAGAGGGAGAGAGTGGTATCTTGTCCATGCTGAGTTTAAACCCTGAAGAATCTTGGGAATAGGGGGAACAGA
Organism: Beroe ovata; assembly: GCA_946803715.1. Classification (NCBI taxonomy): domain Eukaryota; kingdom Metazoa; phylum Ctenophora; class Nuda; order Beroida; family Beroidae; genus Beroe; species Beroe ovata. The sequence continues at coordinate 137,215 of CAMPET010000010.1, read as the reverse complement.
ACATGTACTGTCAATAGTCTTCACGTGTGGATTACAGCTCAATAATTGGAGTCAAAATTGCGGCGCTTCTTAATTATGTCCAAATAAGTGTTAAACACCGTTTACCCTAATTTGTGGATAAGGGGAGGGGAAGCTGCATTTGGGGAAGTTACTCACTTTGTACAAATGGTATCTTGATAGATGATGTGAGGCCATCACCAGCATGCACTGTAATCAGAGGGCTAACGCCACCAACGACTGAAAAAGTGGTGTCATATAACTCCAATTCATCCTGCAATGTAACCTTGCCGGATGTTATCTGTCCACTGTTTCTTGCGCGCAAATGTAACCAGGTACCTTTACACGTTCACTAGAGTGAATTTCAAGATCTTGCACTATCCAAGTCTTTGTTGATGATATAAGTGGCCTATTTTTCGAAAATTCCAGCAAATTTTATTATTTTTAGTAAACTCACTCACAATTGGAGTAACTGCAATTTCTATACCATCCTTCTTCGAAAATTTGCTATGAGTAACTGTAACGTGAGTAACTGTATTTGAAAATGTCGATACCCACCCACCACGTGAGTAACTGTAAATATGCATGTTGTCTGTATACTTACTCACTGGTGCCCCTGATGGGATTGGGATACATGATCCAATAACGCCTCTTCAACAGACAACCCACTATTACCATACATCTCATTGCCACTTCCTCAAATGTTTCTCAGCTCGTAAGAGATAACACCCCTCTTTTTTATTTTCAAGCATTTGTCCTACAGTTATTCTTGTCTCACAGTGGGCACCTGTTACCAGCTTCAATATAAGTGTGTACAAGCTTCAGTACGTATCACACTCTGACTCATCCTATATGTTCTAGACTTCTAGACTCCTATGTTCCAGACTTATAGGTGCCATCACCGTCAGCTGCACCAAAATGGGGGAGCTGGGGTGTCATTCTGATTGGGAGTGTTTTTATCAGATTATTTCGCGAGTGCTACTCTTCAGATGTAACTCGAGAATTGTTCACTAATTGCCGTAGCACTCACGATAATTGCTATGTGATAGATGTTAGATGTTAGATATTAGAGGAGTGTCCCTAATCTATAAACAGGAGATCTGTAATAAAACTTCGTGATTGGTTAAATTCAGTACCATTCAATAATTCGTATCGCTTTGAGAAAAAAGTGTTTCATGATAGGTATGGAGGGTAAACCAGCAAAGAAGATAGAGGGTAGCTGTACCAAGAAGGACATCCTGGTGTTTCTGGGATTGCTGCTCCTAACGGAGGGAGGATCGGCACTGATCGGGTACATTATTTCCAGTCAGTTCGGCGAGGATGGATGGTGAGTTATTGGTGAGGGGTCATGAAGGACAGGGTACGAGAGTGAGGGAGTGGTGAAATGTGTGAGTGGGGGAGACGTGAGGTGAATCCGTACCAAGACACTAGATAGATAGATAGATAGATAGATAGATAGATAGATAGATAGATAGATAGATAGATAGATATATAGATAGATTGATAGATAGATAGATGAATAGATAGATGACGGTATTGCCCCCAACCTCAGAGCCCCCAACATGGGATTTTGTACCAATAATTGATGCAAAATTCACAGGTACGACAATCTAGTGAAGCCTTCTTGGAATCCACCTGACTGGGTATTTGGACCAGTCTGGACAACTCTCTTCCTCTTCATGGCAATTGCGGCCTTCCTTGTTTGGAAAAAAGTTGGATTCACCATGGTAAGATCAGATCTAAGTAGAACTTATTCACTCTGTTTTTCATATCAAATGATTGGGAATGCAAGGTCATGAGACCCATGATTGTAAAATGGAAATATCACACCTATACAAACAGTCATGCACTGAAATTAGAGGAAATTTGACCCAGTTATGCACGTTGAAAGGGTCATTGCAGTGATAAGAGACGAGAACATTATTCCGTATATATAAGATGCATACACTTTCCATCACATCAGAAACCATGTCTTCTTCCTCCCTTTGTCCTGACCTTTCTTATGACCTCAACTATAAGACTCCTGAATCTCCTCCAGTTCTCTCTCCGTACACCAGTCCTCCTTCACCCCTCCTCACACCATCCTACTCCTCCAACTCATCATCCTACTGCTGCTTGACACCACCTCTCCGACTAACATCACGCGGAACACCACCAACACCGACTCTTGAGACCACCTTCCCCCTCTTTGACAACATATTGTCACCAATCCTTACTCCTAATGATTCCTCGCCATCCCCTCTCCGAACCTATACCCCGGTAATGACGTCATCTCCCCTCAATATGACGTCATCATTTGGCAACCGTCATCCCTCCTCACCTCCCAGAATATTCTTCCCACCAGATCACCCCTCCTTAGTGTCAGCAGGTGTCAGCTCATATCCTCCTCATGATTTTATGACACCTCCGGGTAGATTGTCATTTCTCAATGACAATTCCTCTATAACAAGTCAGCAGTCCACCTCTCACCCTTCTGCCCTTAATTACTCCTCCTCATTTGGGAAGATCAAGAAACGACGGTCCACCTCCACCTCCCTCTCCTTCACCCAGAGATCCCACCTTTCGGAGGAGTTCATCAAGTCACCTCACCTTTCACTTAGCAGAGTGAGGAGGCTGAGTGAGGAGATGGGTGTCACCAGATCTGATATCAGGACTTGGTTCCACGAACAAGGACGAAGATCAGTGGAAAATAAAGAAATTTAGTTGTCACTTTTCTTGGATATTAAATCTTTATTCGTGTTTTTTGGATGGTTAATAATTCATTAAATTAATTTCAGTGTCTTCCCTGGACTCTATTCTTCACACAGCTAGCACTAAACTTTGCTTGGTCTATCATCTTTTTCGTCGCTCATGAACTTGCGTTTGTAAGTATGCGTCAATAAAAGTATAACAACTCGACCCTACGATTGACTAGGGCGAATAACTGGAATTTTCTCGACACTATTCAACTCCCTCTCCTTTATAACCCCCCAGGCGACCATAGAGTGTGCTACCCTGTCCCTCTTCATTTTCTTCACTCTGATTGTATTCATGACTGTCGACAAAAGAGCAGGTCTCCTCTTCGCGCCCTACCTTGCCTGGGTGTCCTTTGCCACCTACCTCAGCTACACTATCTGGAAACTAAACCCGTCCACCAGCGGAGCTCTGTTCTGCGAGTATATTGGCCGCGACAACACTGCTTACTGTATCGAGAACTAGTGGACACCGTGCATGAGTGTCAACTTATGATGCAACTTAGTCGAGACTGTATTAATGAGAAGTATGAAAATATGATATAGTGTAGTAAGGTATGATGAACACGCACTATCTAAAAAAACTGTTTAAAACCTGTTTGATTACATGTTTGATTGAGTTAATTGATGTTAACTTTGATTTATTTTTTCTTAGAAGAATTTTCGGAAATTTAACTACTTTTCAAAATGTAAATCCTTCTCAATTCCAGAATATCCGTTCCCTCTAGATCCTCAATTACAATAATTGACTTCAATATCGTAATCGTTGCTCTTCATGTGGTTAAGCTGTCGTCATGGAATCTTCCACAAATCCACTAATTCTCCCCTAAAAATAAGAAATTACCCCTGATCTCCAATGCAAGTCTCTATTTTGAGCTTACATATCATGTTGAAATTTGAAAATGGCGTAATAAGGAACTCTAAGTGACCGATTATCGATCCCGGCTATCGGAAACTGTCGCATTCCAACGTGCAAATGCTACCAGTCCTATCGAATTTCCTTCTCCCGCAGCTTTAGTTGTATCCATCAGCTATAGCATAAGCAAGTAGGGTTTACTGTCGTCAACACATTGATGAAAACTAGCCAAGTTCTTCCCTATTTGAATGGCATATTTTTCAGACTCATAGACCACTCATATTCATAAGTGTTATCGAATTAAAAATATTGCATCACTCTCGTCAACCCACGTCAATGCTCTCTACATATCTCACCAAGCCGTAGCCATATCTCATTCCCCACTTTACAACACCTCTAATTATGTGGTCTTAGCTTCGCACAGGCATATCGCACAGGCATATCTAAATTTACATAATGAGACGAGCTTGTCCATTGTGATAATATAGCACAACAATCATAATGGGGCATGTTTATTTCATTAAACTGAGTAGGGGCGCGCGCTGACGTGCCACGTGCATCACATAACGTGCGCACATGCGTGTCACGTGCGCGCGCGTCACAATGTGAGTAGGGGGAGGGCGATTAAAATGTCGCATGGGCACCGAATATTTTGTTATATCCCTATCCCAGTAATCATTTAGCGATTTTGAAGCCGGTGTGACTGCTAGGATTTGTAAGCATAGTCATGACTCATGAGACTTTTAACGAGCCCTTTCCAGCACTTATATCCCTTTCTAGCACTAGCAGTACTCCACTTTTCTATGCTTCAGGTGATTTTCGTTTAGTACGCACGATTATTGCTGTAAACTAATGGACCACTTGGGATTCGAGTGGAATTTGAGCATAGTTTATTGCTTATTGGTACCAATTGAGTAGCGATATCGAGCCTCCAGTTTCATTATCCGCACAATTTGAAAATTGGATAGTGTTTGGTATAGCGCTCCACAACATACATGCACATATTGAGCTCCCCTCTTTTGACATCTCCAAGCCCTCTTTACACATGCTATGATCAATGACATAGGTAGGAACGTAGCTCATTTCAATAAAAACATCCTGCCCTCGCATTGTGAGAACCACACAATAGCTTGCTGTTTATAGCACCTCCCTATCCATTGAGCACAAATAACAAAGCATGCGCACTCTCACCACACACACACACACACATA
>CAMPET010000010.1:112561-132328 GCA_946803715.1 Beroe ovata | reverse complement strand
ACTATCTACACACACACACACACACACACACACACACACACTACAAAACTTTTACAACAGAGACCGGGAGCTCATTCATAAAGTATCATTAGTAGGTACTACAATAGCTGCTGCGGTAGCTGCCTATAGATCAGGCGATAAGGTGTAAAGGTGCAGCCACTTGAGCTGGCGTATTCGTCGAGTTTAAACTTCACGGCATGAGTTCATTTTCGAGAGGGAGGAGAGAGAGGGGGTGGTAGAACAAGCTTCTCATTTTGTAGTGAAATATCTGGTGCTCATTATGAATCTGCGTGTGCTAGTTTCGGTAATTGACTATTGAATGCTCCAAATCATAGTCATATCAAGGCATCACCCTTCCAAAATACATAGATTTAGAGTGCTCCTTTCTATTGTCAATGTCCTATTATTATAGATTTCCTTTTCATGGTTGCCCTTTATCCTATTTCTTTTTGAGATGCCGAATTGGGTACATAGCTGTCATCGCTCCAGAATCAAAGCCGAGCTAGCAGTGGTAGAATTAGAGCTATTTTGTAGCTTATTCGACTGATTTACGTGGGTTATACGTCCTACACATTGAGCAGCTGGTTTTACGCTGGCTACAGCCTACACGGTATCTGATCTTCTAGCTTCAAAACATTAAAATCCTGCCTGAGCTTAGTTCCTATAGCAATGTTGTTATTTTTACTAACAACATCGTTAGCAATGTTGTTAGTAGAGTATTTACATCAACGCTGCTGATTTAGGTACTTCGTAGTTCGTAGCACGGAGAGCATGCACTTGGGAGTTAGAACAGTGCGTATATATTTATAACGCAACATAGTATACACTAGTATACACTAGTATACACTAGTATACACTTATATACACTAGTATACACTATTATAGACTAGTATACACTAGTATACACTTTTATACACTAGTAGGTATACACTAGTATACACTAGTAATTAGTATACACTAGTATACACTATTATACACTAGTATACACTATTATACACTATTATACACTAGTATACACTAGTATACACTATTCACTATGCACAAGAAATAGTGTACGTTTAATTGGTCATTATTAACTCGAGTTCATTAATCAAACAAAGCGGGTGTGTACAGTGGATGTATCGACTATGTATCTCTGGTATGAGTCCTGCACAAATCACAGCTCGATTTTACACAGTCTCTCGTGACTAGGATTAAGCTTTATTTTAGGATTAGCCCTCTTTACTTTTATGTAAGCACTCGTAATTCATTATATAAGCTATTTCATTCATGCATCGCTCGCACACGTTTACGTTTGATTGTTCTATCTCCACAACAATATGAACTTTTTTCCAAACTATAGCACAGGGTATTCCACTAATCGAGCATGAAGAAGATTGTCTGCTATTTCAAGATTAGTATCTCGTATGGGAACACTGGATACATCTGGTAAGATCTCAGAAGCCTATCCTATTAACTTCATCAGGGCTCAGGTTTATTTTGCAAGGAGTTGATAGTTTGAGATAAGGGTAACCTGAAGGGGTCTCTAGTCCCTTATTCTCTACCTCTCCCCCAGACCTCACTCCTCCTCATTAATCTAACTCTCTTCTACTCCCAGGTACACAATCACCACGCCCTCTCCCGAGTCCATATTCTCATTCGGACAGATGGACAGTCTCAATTTCTCCACACCGTACATACAGCACATTGTGCCCGGGAAATATTGCAGTGGAGGTGAGCTTCCATCCAATTCCAAACACAAGGAAATAGTTTTAGTCTTAAGCGAGACCGAATTCCCATGTCCGTTACAATTTTCTATTATATGTTGGAACGCAGTAGGTTTTATATGCATGCTTTCTTATGCAACGGCACAATTGCACCGATGGGCTTGTATCAGGATAAAATATCACCCTGCGTCCCCAGGGTCAATAGCGCCGCGCAGCCCAATCACCTGCGCGCGCAAATCGGACACGAACATCAGAACGTGCAAGAGAGGCGTGGTTGCAATGACAACAGGGCGTGGCATCCTGGACAACAATAACATGTTTCACATAGCGTTTGGTGGGTTGCCTAGCAACATAAACGAGCGGAGCATGGTCTTTGGAGAGATAATAGAGGGGTAAGATGTGGATAATCTTGTGATCGGTGAAATGAATTTTATCGTAACTGCAGTGGAATTTGACCTGGTTTTGCCCACGTAGGTTCGATGTGTTGAATGCTATTGAAGCTGTGGGCACACCAAGTGGTCAGCCAACTACAAGTGTTAGAATCATCGAATGTGGGAGGTATGGGATCTAAGATTGTAGGAGATATTGATTAGATAAATCTTGTAGAGTAGATAAATAGTTTTGGATCGTATTGTCTCCAAGAAACATCACTAGTCATCTGTCCCTTCCAAACATCACCACACCCTTCCTACACTAGGTATTCAGAGCGCAAGCACGGTATGTTGCTCAACAAGATAGCACTACAGGGCTTGAAGAGTAGCGCGGGAAGTCTCAAGCTGGAGCCTCTCCACCTCTCACGATGAGGAAAGGGAGGAAAGGAGGACAGATCATCCTTCCCACGAGGAAGAGGAGGGGAGGAGGATAGGAGGAGAGACAAAGGAGAAGAATATTCTCTCAAAGAGCAAATGAGTAGCATCTCCACGTGCAGAGATTGGACTATTGAAGAAGTCAAAGAGGAGATTATATGTTGATCTCCACGCACTGGACAAGAAGAGGAGGGGGAATATATGAGACTAATATTTAATCAGGGTTGATAATTAACCTGCATTATTAACTCACGCTAATTGGACTAATTAGTAATTACACTGACTGTGGGTATGTAGTTTGTACTCTGTGAGAGAGAGGTTGTGCTGGGTATGCGAGTTCAGGGGCGTTTTCAGGATTTTGTGTCTAAGCCTGGGTGACAGCTCATATTATTTAGATTACCACAATATCTTTTACAAGCTTTTATGACTCTCTTTTGATTCGCATGGTTTTCACATATCTTTCGAGTTAAATTTGAGTTGTCTTGAAAATATACCTTTCAAATCCTTGGTTTCTGTCCCTACCAGTCATTGGAAACAAACACACGTCATTGTGACACCTCTTTTATCAAAAATGCATCCTCATTCTTACCTGGATTATCTGTCACCGCTGAAACCACACAGACACCAAGTTCGAGGTCTGGTGTCACACTGACAACACTAGGATCCGATGTTGAGCACTGGAACGCGACCTGAAATGAAATTGGATGGAAATTATTCAGAATGATATTCTAAAAGAAAAGGGGAAGGGAGGGAAGGATTGAACCGGAGAAGTTTCTTCCCCATCATTTTCAGCATATTTCAATCCCATATTGAGTAGACTTTTATTGGTGCCCTGACGGAAGGATAAGTGAGGGACTTACCTTGATCAAACCGTCACTATCACACTTGGCAGGAAGGGGAGACAGGGGTTTTGTGGTTGTCATGGTAACGGGAACAACCACTTTAGAGGTTGTCCTGGGGGTTGCTATGTTGCTCAGAACTCGGGTCTCCACTGGTGCGGACACTGTGACGCTCTCAATCTTCACAACATCTATCTGGAGAAAGTGTGGCCGTGTTGTTAAAGTTTCATTAAACATACTCTACCACTCTACCAAATGAAAGCTGAAAAGAATGAGAGCGGACCTAACCAAAATTGAGGATTTCTGTACCTTGAGAATGCTGTGTGTAGATGATGTTATCTGTTTTCGTAACTCAGTAACACCCAACCCGTTACCAGTTACCATGGTACCCTGCACGGTCGCTATAGCTACATCTGCACTCGACCATTCACCACCTTCATCATCTGTGGAAAGTGAAGCAGTGAAAAGCATTATCGCAGAGGAAAGCATATTGCACCGCAGTGAATAGATCTAATTGTCCGAAGTACCCCCACAAGTTACTCACCCACCAATATAATCACCAATATACTCAGTGAGTATTACTCACCCACCAATACTCAGCAGTTAGCACAATTACTCACCCTCTCTAAGTACAACTCACCCCCACTTAGCACAATTACTCACCCTGCAAGAGCTGGGCGAGGCAGGCCGAGGTTCCACTGAGCAGTGTGAAGACAGGGATGTCCAGGGGAGACGACACTCTGACATAGAGCCATCCCTCTAACCCACTTTCACTGTGAACCCTTACTATCGCCTGACATGGGGGGAGAATTTGAGTGGAAGTGTGGTGGATAAAGAGAACTAGAATTAAGAGGGGTGAGGGGTGAGGAAGTTGGGTTAAATCCGAGTTTAAAGTGTGGTTAAAGAAGGAGTGAATGGGGGGAATGTAGAGGGGAGTTGAATTGTGGTGGACTGAAATTCAGAGCAGGATTTAGAGGGGGAGGTGGCCATTCATGCTGTGTTGTGACGTGGGTTTTACGGCGAAGGTGAAAATTAGATTAGCCTAATCCTGTTCCTTTATTCTTTGCGACGGACATCAACCAGCCCTTTCATCGTTTTGAAATATTTGAGCAACAAGTTTGATTTTCTAATGTCTCGGTTCATATAATAGACCATAATATAAAGTATGCTTGCATCACCACACGACCATGACAACAAAGCAGCCACAGCACAAGTACCCACATGATATAGCCCCCGCAAATCACACATACTTGCAGTGTTTGCGTGATTGTGTGATATAGTAGGTACAGTGGAGTGATTTAGTAAACAATTCTGCCAGTTCCATCACACGGCTCACGTCGTTGAGTATGTACAATCACACGGCTGTCAATTAGATCCGATAATTTGGTAATCACATTCATCTCAGCGCTTCACTTCAGCAATTACTTGACCAATTATAGAGAATGGCATTATTAAGGAGGAATCACAATTACTAGCAATTACTTGCTGAAAGTGGTCATTCACATTTCACACAAGTGTGAGATTTCACACAAGTGTGAGATAGTTAGAGCTAATGAGATGACTGCATCAATGGAAATGACATTGCTCAAGCTGATGCTACGTTGAATGTCATAGTTGAGCAGGCCCAGCAATTATATCGACCCAATTAGCAATGATTGGCAATTACACAGGATAAACCTAATCCAATTAAGAGAGGTATAGCAATCTCACTCGCTCAATGGATGACAGGGCAATTGTAGTGGTAGTGTGTGTGAGTGTCATAATGGCATAATATTTGCCTACACGGGTCAATATAACATATAGCAATGTGAATGTGGGGTCACTGGGGTCATATGACTCGAGTGACCCTCTGAGAGTCTAAGTTCTGATTGGCCGAGTAAGATAACCTATGTGTAGACCGTGATTGAAGTAATGATCACACTTCACAAACCATGAATCGTATTTATAAAGATCGCACAATCTCCCCCATTGTCCATATTATGGTGTGCACTTAAGAAGTTGCTTGATGAGATCTGCACGTGCTTACAGCAACAATTTCTCCCCGACGCGGGTTGGTTGCATAGTAACGTGTAGTCACGTGACACAATATCACGTGTCAGGGAGAGTGGGTGTCACAGAAGAATCTGTCATTGTGAGGGGTTGATGAGTTAATATATATTGTGGTGTGCGTGTGTGATCTTTAATAAAATACTTCTCTAGTTCTCTCGACATATATTATTATTGTATTTTTGGGGCCCATATTGTGGTCCATATTGTGGTCCATATTGTGGTCCATATTGTGGTCCATATTGTGGTCCATAGTGTGGTCCATAGTGTGGTCCATAGTGTGGTCCATAGTGCGGTGCAATGAAATGACGACAGTGTTGGTTGTGAAATCGAGTCTATGGACGCCTTACTGTACTGTCCCAAAACTACTTCGATCCTTTTGCAGTTGTCCTCTGATATTCTTAAAATCTCATTTCTCATGATGCCAAGTTGACATCATAAGATATGGGATCTACAGAGTGTTGGCACTCAAAAGATCCCGGTACTCCATTTAAGTGAAAACGGTACATAAGTGCGCTAGTATACTTAAATATTGCACCTTAGTATGGCACCTGATAATGGCACCTTGATGAAACACCGTCACTTTGCAAGAATATCTTATCCTACAGTCTTGAGTCCACAGTTTCTACTGGGTAGTCGATGCTAATTGCTTAATTGGATCAATTTATCGGGCTAGAGATCGCTTATAATGGGCTGTATATTGTAGATCGCCAGACTTCCCCAATGGTTATAATAGTTCCATTAGATTGGACGGTTTACATTGGCTTATCAAGGCTAGCTGTGGACTACGATACTGCACATATTTCTACAGGACTTATAAACCACATCACTGAAACTTTTTACATTGGTCAGACTTGGTTCTCATAGGAAGGTAACATTGTAACATTGAACGAAAAACCGAAGTCCAACTCGGTTAGGTGTCCACATACGTGGACGTAGTCTTTAATGGGTTAACCCATTAAGGACTACGTCCACGTATGCTCATTATTTCAGATTCTGTTCCCCTAGCCCCTTAAACTTCAATCTGCTCGGGCCGATCTCTACTGGTATATCAGCAGAAATTTTACACCGTATTCACTCGATTCAGTGCAGCAAGCAGAAAATATCCTACATATTTTTTACAGCCCAAGTGATTTTATAATCACGTAATCTTTACACTTTCTTTACACTAATGATCACAATCGCTTCTGGTAGTAGGTAGTAAGCAGATTAAAAAGGTATAAACACAGACAATTGCGCTAGTCTACATACAGACTGACGACAATAGAATAGAGAAGGGACCATTGTCATCTGCCACTTTTCTCGATTAAATGACATTTCCCTCTTGTTTTTTCTGTGTTTTTTCTTTGCATTGATAAACCTATGGTTGCTGCAGAAGTCAGAAGCCATTTTAATTGCACTGCTACAGTATATGTTTCTTCGAATTCGTCTTTTTACAGGTTTTCTGGTTTCATCGTGGCCCAGAAACTCCTCATTTTGTCCCCTTAACTTTCACTCATTTTTTCAAACCTTCCAACCTCATCTATTCAACGGCATATTTTATCCGAATATTCCTGTGTAATTCATGACTGTTACCAGCAAGGAAATAGTACGCAGCTCTACAATGGCCAAGGGCTTGGTGAAGTATGTCAAGAAGCTGGCACTTGGTTCCCGATACCACTATNGGTACCTACCGTGATCCAAAAGTTCCGGGTCAATTAAATGACATTTTCCTCTTGTTTTTCTGTGTTTTTTCTTTGCATTGATAAACCTATGGTTGCTGCAGAACCTATTCTAATTGCACTGCTTCAGTATATGTTTTTTTTTTCGAATTCGTGTTTTAACAATTTTCTGGTTTCATCGTTGCTCAGAAACTCCTCATTTTGTCCCCTTAACTTTCACTCATTTTCAAACCTCCCAACCTTATCTATTCAGCTTATCAACGGCATATTTCATCCGAAAATTCCTGTGTAATTCATGACTGTTACCAGCAAGAAAATAGTACGCAACGCTACAATGGCCAAGGGCTTGGTGAAGTATGTCAAGAAGCTGGCACTTGGTTCCCGATACCACTATGACATGGTTCAGGGTGGTCCTGAGCACCACCAGCAGCCTACACCGAGGTAATAGCCAGAGATCACACAGCATATGAGCCAGAGACCACACACCATATGAGCCAGAGATCACACAGCATATGAGTCAGAGATCACACCATATGAGCCAGAGATCACACCATATGAGCCAGAGATCACACCATATGAGCCAGAGATCACACAGCATATGATTATGTCCGTCAGAAGTTTGTGTGAGTGTGCAGTGATGACATCGCGCGGAGTCAGAAAAGAGAGATGTCAAGAAGCTGGCACTTGGTTCCCGATACCACTATGACATGGTTCAGGGTGGTCCTGAGCACCACCAGCAGCCTACACCGAGGTAATAGCCAGAGATCACACACCATATGAGCCAGAGATCACACAGCATATGAGCCAGAGGTCACACAGCATATGAGCCAGAGATATGATCATGTCAGTCAGAAGTTTGTGTGAGTGTGCAGTGATAACATCGCGCGGAGTCAGAGAGAGAGATGTGAGTGATATGTGAGTGATATGATGTGACATTGGAGAGAAACTGCTTCTCACTCAACCGTTTCGGAAATAAAAATACTATCTACAGCTGTTGCGATTTCATGCTTTTTTCACCCACATCAAGATTCGACTTACACCGTTGCATAAATTTTCCAATTAGGAGCTGTCAATTTTAAATACCACCATGAAAGTACTTAAATTCAAACTATGTACTGAAGCAAGAAAGGGGAGTGTAATATTAGGGGAGTGTGATATTTCAAATTCGAGTTGTCGTAGTAATATATTTTGTAGTATAATTCCACACCAGGGATCACTGCTGTAACATATCGTGAACTGCTTAAACTGATTCATAGCGGGGGAAGTGTCATTGCTGCTGGTGATACCTCACACATTCAACATTTGACGGTGCTGAGCTTCTGTGCGATTCGTTTTCTTGCTTTTTCATGTTTTATGCGGTGCTTTTTCCCCTAGCAATTATGATATTTTCCCTTTAAGTTTAACTCATCGACGAACGCGGATACACAAAAAAATAAATGTGTCAACATCCTAGCACTCTAGTCCCCCCCATTTGGGCCTGACTTACCAGATTTACCCCCCATATCTGCCTGTCTTACCTCTCCAACTGTAAGTCCAGTTAGGGTCAGAGTGTTGTTAGAGAGTACACTTTCCACTGACACCACATCCATCCTTGGGAGGTGGGAATATTAGTCAGGGGGAGGGGAGAAGTGATGAAATTGTGGAGTGATGGCCACGGTAACATTCAATTGTGGAGGAGTGTCCACTCCTTGTGGAGGAGTGTCCACTATCCAGTAGAATACCCAGTAGAATTACTGGCTAGATTAAACTAACATCCATCATTACTCATTTGGCATACACGGGTCAATATTCAAACCGGTCGGGGACTGAGTATCAGTATACCTGTTCATGGTGTAGTGGTAGGAAGTCTTGGTGACACTATCAAGCTTCCTCCCCAAATCATCCAGAGTAAACAGTGAGAAGGAAGCAAGTACACCCACTGGTAGAGTGTAGTAACTGTAGTCAGGAGAGGTCTCTGCAGGAGGCACTCCAGCAGCGGACTCTGTAATCAGGATTGAGAAGGGACTTTTCACCTGAGTGGGATTACAAATTGGTCTGGGAGAAGTGGGGTCATCAATGAGGGACTGGTGTCCAACTCAAGTTAATGTTGGCCGGAACTAATTTTGAGGAAATTTGATGAGCCGTGGTATTATTTCTGGGATATGGATGTCTCTGCTAAACCTGAATGTGGAGTAGCAGAGTTTGGTTGATATTGTGATCCTCAACAACGTCAATCTTCAGAGTCACTGATCCTATACCTTCCGCCCTGATGACGCCATCTGCAGGAAGCAGGCAGTTGAGGAATGTATTGAGGTTCAGAGGAATGGAAATTTTCACCTCTCACAACAACTTATATTTTGCTGACGGTTAACGGGGGATAAACATCTTAATTTCATAATATACACGTTGCTGGTTTAGTGGTTTCACAATCACAGAGCTACTCTTATACCCCACTGCTGCCTTTAATTGGTGCGTGAGACGGTATGAGAAGACACGTTGATAGCAGTTTGACAGTGTGTTCAATATCTATCATATCTCAGACCAGGTAGTCGAGCTCAAATTCTTGCTTTTTCTACCAACTGAAAGCTTTTCCTTAAAACTTTAAAAGTCTTTCATTTCCGTTAATTGCCTGGCATACGAACCACTATCGGCAATCAATGGCCTGATAAAGTATCATGGTCACTTGATAAGTTGATAGTTGATTCAATACATCGCCATAGATCAGATTGATTCACATAATATTGATTCTTTGTAGGATTTTACCCTACCGTCGGTGCGCGCGATTTTCAATCCGCCCCGCACCGGATAAAATCCCGCCAGCAAGGGTAGGGTGAAATCCTACAAATTGATTCTGTTCGAAGTAACCAATTTCTTGGTACATGATATATCATAGCCAGAACCATGCGAAATCGATTACGATTTGTCAGGAAACATACATTACACTGTCAAGAATAAGCAATATGATTTTGAAGGATATATATTAATTTTCGTTTTTGGTGTCATACCTAAGTTGAATTAAATAAATCACATATCATATACCTTAGGATCCAATTGATTCATCCTTATGAAGTACAACTTACTTTGAGAAACCACCATCAGCAACACCAACATTACTGATGGTTATTTCGGACCAAAATTTATTCTCAGAATGATTCTGAGAACAATTCAATCAATTTCAGATTGAACAACATTCCCAAAACTTATGCCCACTGGCTGAAATTAAACACCGTTTATTAACGTATTACCAAATCTTATGCATTATCTCACATACATTAACTCACATTACACTTTAACCAGTTCAACCCGCCCCCGGTAGGGTGAAATGACCATTTCAAGTGATCCCATATAATCCCCCCTTTCGATATCTACAGTATTATGTTGCGTAGAGCTTGACAGCCATGCAGCAAGAAGTTTCGAGATCAGCCCAACTGTCTTCACAGAATATAGACCTGGCCACCTCCTAATTTGATGGCCACCTCCTAATTTGATGGTCACCTCCTAATTTGATGGTCACCTCCTAATTTGATGGTCACATCCAAATTTGTTGAATGTTGGCACCACACTGACCTAGTTAACCGTGATTATCAAGGATATGATCTGTAACTCGTATATCAAATCATGGAATTAGATTAAGAATACTTACAGCTTCATTACAGCGCCACAGCGGGCAGCTAGTAATACCCTCTCTGGTCAGGGTTGATGCGGGAATTATAGTTTTCTAATAAGACACATCCCCGTGTTGCCTTTTCTTCTACCTGATTTGTATCGCAGCTGCACATTTCATAGGGTTTTATAGGTGTGTTTATTTGTACCACTTTTGAATTGGAATTTTGCTTTTAATTTGAGGGAAGTACATGCTTAGTGCTGCCAATATATTAGCGTAGTCATGAACTATGGAATGATTGGGTGTCAAGAATTCACTTAAGTTTGGACACTTCTGAAATTCATTTCTGAAATGTTATAAGGCAGTCAGTAATCTTAGAGCATTTGAACGCGTACACACTGCACATACACGCACAAACACACAGTTACAGACACAGACATTTACAGACACAGACACGCACACAGACATATAGAGAAAGTAGATGCAGACACACATACACGCACAAACACACAGTTACAGACACAGACATTAACACACAGACACACACACAGACATTTACACACACAGACACGCACACAGACACATAGAGAAAGTAGATGCAGACATACATACACTCACCGGCACACGCATAATCAATCAAGGTTGAAAGTATCATTGGAAGTTTCATAACATATATTGACCAAGACAGCTGCCATGCTCTAGTCCCTCTCCCAAATATATCTGTGTCGAGAAGATATCACTCCACTTTATAATTCCTCGCATAATAACCGTTGTTGTTATTTGATTTGTTCATAAATTTCATAGTATTTCCTCTTTATTTAATCTGTATCGTCTCGCTATAACTGACATCCGCAAGGAGAAATTTAGAAAATCTGTCACAATTGGTATTGTTTACTCTTGATTCGTCCAGCATTTGAAATTCTATCAAGCATGATTTGTCCAAACACGCAGCAATAATTGCTGAGCTGAAAATGATAGGTTTTCGCAATTATGTGTGTACTCTGCATCTATCCATAGGCCATCATGAGTGAATAGAATCATGTCATGAATAATCGTATCACTCGCTTGTGAGGGAATGTCTTTATGACGACGCTGTTGCAGATACAACTCCATGTTTCAGTGAAATAGCCGACTTGTATGGGGCTATCCTTTGTTTTCACTTTCTCGTTATCATGATTGTCATCTTTCCATTAACCGCCTCATTTTTTTCCATTATAGCAGTAATACGTTCCTAGAGACTCATACGTGCATTATAGCTACCATGCATGGATGATCATTGTGCTGACTCCAGCCTTATGTCAAAATGACCATGTCAAATGACCTTGACACCAGGCTGACACCACCTTGGATAATAACTCTCTCATCGACGTATGTCAAACTTAGTCGGTCAAATCCATAAACTCCAGCACCGTAACACAAGTGAAATTCTGAATATTCGAGTTCGTCTTACTGAAGAGGAACAATCGGTTTACGTCAATCTATAAACTCGTGAGTGCAACACTTTGGTCTAAATATAGTGAAATTCTGACCACAGCAAATTGTCACACCACTTCCATTACATTTACCCTGTAAATGATCCCTCTATACTGCTATACGAAGACCTCCATTATGATAGACTTTTATAAAGCAGTCTATTATAATTAATTGTGCTGCTTCTTACACAAGATAATTGACCATAATCATGCTATATTCATGATCAATTATATAGTTTGTCGCACCTATCATGATCACCTACACTCTACAGTCAGCCTGTGGTCATTTCATCCATTGTCTAGCCATCGCATGAGTCTTCCCCCACTTTTAGATCTTTTTGACGAATTTCTGAATTTAGATCGTACCGCTTTATATATGTCCGTGACTTTTGGAATCGCAAGCTCCTTGAGAGCCTGAGGAAATATAACTGACAATCTAAAATTAATAAACTTGCTCAATGCTCATGGCAGCTAGCACGTTACCAGCCGATCAAACAATAGGTAGAACTTGCATTCGCGATACTTGATCCATAGAATCGATTAATATCGCGGTGGGACAGATATTAAATTCGGCCTTCACAACACCAACTAAAGTAATCTATATCAACTAAAGAAATGTATGTAGACACCACACGACTATTTTAATATCATCTATCTACCAGCAGCGTCCTATGTGGGATATAATGTGCAATCTCTGCTATAATCACCCCCTCTACTCGTGTATTTATTAATCTCGGATTTGTCACGTGCCATGTCGGCGAAGTTCCAGTCCACACTGACATCCGGCAAGTGCAGATAGTCGCTATATTCCCCAATCGCATTCAAGTTCAATGCAGCGTGAAAGGCGTGGCCCGTGAAGCGGGTCTTATAGTTGGCGCGATGTATTGACACTGATGTGGTACTGCACAGGGATACTAACCTAGACAGATCGCCCAATTATGAGCATTCGACCCTCTTGAGTGAGCTTTGATTTCCTTGTCCCTCGACGAATCGTTTTGATTTTATTTAAGTCAGATCTTATATTAAAGTACAAGCAAAACTCTGCAAGATAATGGATGAGGCCGGAGCCTTCTTCAATCACTCCCGAGTAGCGTTTCCGCTAATATAAGTTCCACTCAACAGCAATTTGACATTCATAAAACATTACTGACACGATATGTGGTTATGAATTATGTTAATAAACTCAACTTGTCAAAATAAATTTAAGCTTGCTCCAATAATAAGCAACAACATCCGTCATTTTCTGCTTGGTGAGCAGGGAATTGTGTCCTCCAAATTGGGAGGCAGATTGTTACATAATGTTTGTGTGTGTCTGTGTGCCTGTGTGTCTGTGCTGGTGTGTCTGTGCCGAAGTATCTAAAACGAATATCATACCCTCGTATGACGCATGTGAAACATTACTAATCTCGATTTCGTTTAATGAATAGCTAAATTTCGGTTAGTCGAATGATCACGTCTTGAGCATAATTTTACTTGAACTTTAATAACCTATAATTCAAATTTCCCGTTGACGGTTGAGCATGCGAAATTCCCCTGTCGTGCTACATTAATTTGATAAGATTTAGACCCACTTTGGAACTGCAATCGATTCACCTGATAGCTTTCACTTCTGATCACAGTTAGATGTCTATAGTCTGATTTTCAGATTACTCACATGATTCATCACAGGGGTATACACAAATTATCCTATTACTATAGTGCAGAGATTTGACCAATTTTCGAAATCTACATCAGCCATGATTGCCAGTCCCTTAAGTCGCGAATGTGTTGCCGGCATTTGCTAACGCCTTATGCGACCGTGGGGATACCTCCTAGCATCCTCATTCCTCCTTGATACCAGGCGTTCCTTCACGAAAAGTTAAGAAAGTGTTAGGAATTCCTGAATGGAAGTTAGGACAGCTCAAAAGGTGTCCTATCCAATTTAGGAATTCCTGAGTGTTTCCTGAAGGAGTCCCAGGTCATGACAACCGCTGCAGTCATTTCAAATTTTCAGTCCTCTTCTCAAAAATCATTCCCTTCCAAATCGGGGCTTTCTGTCTCTTGTTTTTTTGTGTTGTTACACCTAATTCGATTCACGGATTGCATCATACACATCTTATACAGATAGTGTTACATGGTTACAGCTGGTTTTTTTACTGTTGAGATGGGATTGTACAAGAACAACCTATTTTCCTGGTACATAGTATAACATTGACTCGTTTCACTGTCGTTTCAAACTAAGAAGGTTTCACAATATGTAACGATCATGTTATTTGAAACCACTGATCGAAGTTTGATTGGTTTTGGTGACATATTTCACTTCCTCAGATAACCAGCTTTTTATCTAACTGAACTTTGATAACAATCTGATATGGCAGCACCTGTTAGTTATCATGTTGGACGTTCGGAGACCTCTGCCAGAGCGGCAGTGAAACCAGGCATTTACTGTCACGTGACTCTAGTACACTCGTGACCAAGTTGTGCACGTGATATTATATCCGGGGAGTATGGACTCTATGGATCACACGGTGGACCCTCTGGGAGTTTACCTAGAGTTGGAGGAGATGGAGAGAGAAAAACTCACACGGTAATTTCACTTTTTCGGCTTAAATGTACGAACTACGATCAGGTGGTATCCATGACGGGATAAACTAACGTCAATATAGACAAGACAACTTGCACTATTATCTCGAGCAGACAGGTAGTAGATAACCATTCAACTATGCTTGAGAGCATAAAACTCTCTCACAGCTTGACCAGATTTTGAATTTTATCCTCATTTTGATCTCAACTGTGTGGTAAAGAGTGAAGACCTGTGTTATGTATATTACACTTACAGAAACACATACCGCTGCTGAGCGACACCACGCCTTTTCCACTGAGAGTGGTGTAGTGTAGAGTGTGGGTGTGGTCCTTGTTAGTGAGGATACTGTATGTTGCACCAGGAGCTAGGAGGAGAGAGGGTGTGGACAAGGGCGTGTGAGGGGAGAGTAGGATAGCTTTCTTTATCACCTTCGGAGAGAATAGGATATTCCGGATTAGATTGGCAGAATCTATAAGTTTTCGTAGAAAATCATGCATATAGTATTGGGTGAGGGTTGAATATTATGTTTCCTAGACAGATGCCCTGCCAATAGAAATTCATCCTCCCCATATACCTATACCCTCATTAAAATCCCGAGCAGTGTGTAACCTGTATTGAGATTGAGTCTGTGTGAGTGACAGTGTTCCCACTCCCATCTTGATAGGTCGCCACGACTGTCACCAGCGCGATTCCCTGCTCCACGCCACTGACCGTGATCGTAAACTGCTTCTCGTCTGTCACGCTGTATCCTGACTGTGATATATGATTAGATTTAGTCAAACACAAGGAAACATATTTTATTTCAGTGTTCAAAGTCTGAAGTTGGAAAGTCAGAGGGAGAATGGAAGAGTGATGGACCGACAGTCGAGCTCACAGAGTAACTTCAGCATACACAGTCTCACAAGCATAGGTGGGATATTCAAACACAAGGAATTATCTTTTCAAAATGGTGGACCATCAATGATGGTCAATCATTCATGACAATTATTGCATACTGGCATTATGAACTGTAAAAGTTCATTGGGGGACGGGGGTCCTTCACACTCATTTAGGAACTCTTCATGAAACGTTCATTTCCCCCAAATAGGAGAGCGACTGACAAGTGGAGCACAGCACATCACTGCAGCACTGAGAGAGTCTGGTGCTGTCATCAGGGAGACCAGTGTGGCGTTTAGAGAGTCCAGTGAGTTGGCACTCGTGCAAATTATTCCAGGGGGACGCATTTATTATTCGCTGGTTTTCATCAGTCATGCAATGTTTCCAGTAGCTTGTCGATCTATAGGGGCATGGTTCCCCGTTTTTGGTTGGAATCCCTATTAATTGCATAATTTACTACCTTAGGTACTACATGTTCTCACTATGACACAAACAGGTGTACGCAGAATCTCCGAGAGTAAGAAGCTACTGGGGCAGGGTATCGTGTGTATCAGTCATCTCTCTGAGGATCAGGTGAGAGCACGTGTTATGCGCGGCGCTTGCTACAGCACGTATTACAATGTGTGCGCGGCACTTTCAGCAGCACGTGCTACAGTTAGCGCGCGTCACTTCCTGCAGCACGTGCTACAGTCTTCGTGTTGCACTCCATACAGAAGGAAATATAAATATACAGGGCATAACATACGGTATAGCGTGGACAGAACAGTGAGCACGTGTGAATATATTGTGCTACTGTAGACTATAAATAGTAGTAGCTGACAATTTTTTCTCAGTATTGGTTCGGAGAGGAAGCGTGTAACGAGGCCCGGTCCTACGTGAAAGACAAGACTTATAAACACTACCCCACCATTGATGAGGAGTACGATNAGGGGGGGGGGGCAGATTTCTGCATAATGTTTGCGTGTGACCGTGTGTCTGTGCTTGTGTGTCTGTGCCAGTGTGCCAAAGTATCTAAAACGAATATCATACCCTCGTATGATCTTAATCTTCTATATAATCCAGGCTTTAAATACGAATATTACTTCCGGAATGACAGTATGGATGTCTCAATGCGACCCGCTTATCTTGACGTATGTGAAACATTACTAATCTCGATTTCGTATGATGAATTACTAAATTTTGGTTAGTCAAATGATCATAGCTGTCACGTCTTGATCACAATTTTACTTGAACTTTAATAACATATAATTTCAAATTTCCAATTGACGGTTGAGCAAGCGAAATTCCCCTGTCGTGCTACATTAATTTGATAAGATTTAGACCCACTTTGGAACTGCAATCGATTCACCTGTCAGCTTTCACTTCCGATCACAGATAGATGTCTATAGTCTGATTTTCAGATTACTCACATGATTCATCACAGGGATATACACAAATTATCCTATTACTATAGTGCAGTGATTTGATCAGAATTACCGTCCAAATTTCGAAATCTATATCAACCTGTCCTAACTGGTCCCTTAATAAGTCGCGAATGTGTTGCCGGCATTTGCTAACGCCTTATGCGACCGTGGGGATACCTCCCATAGCATCCTTATTCCTCCTTGATACCAGGTGTTCCTTCGCGAAAAGTTAGGAAAGTGTTAGGAATTCCTGAATGGAAGTTAGGACAGCTCAAAAGGTGTCCTAACTCAATTTAGGAATTCCTAATTGTCTTCCTAAGTTTTTCGTGAAAGAGATCCAGGTCAACACAACCGCTGCAGTCATTTCAAATTTCCAGTCCTCTTCTCCAAAATCATTCCTTCCAAAGCGGGGCTCTTTGTCTCTTGTTTTTTTTGTGTTGTTACACCTAATTCGATTCACGGTTTGCATCATACACAGCTTATACAGATAGTGTTACATGGTTACAGCTGGTTTTTTACTGTTGAGATGGGATTGTACAAGAACCACCCATTTTTCTGGTACATAGTATAACATTGACTCGTTTCTCTGTGGTTTCAAAGTAAGAAGGTACATGTTTCACAATATGTAACGAGCATGTTATTTCCACTAATCGAAGCTTAATTGATACCACACATTGGTTTTGGTGACATATTGAACTTCGTCAGATAACCAGCTTTTTATCTAACTGAACTTTAATAACAATCTGATATGGCAGCACCTGTTAGTTATTATGTTGAACGTTCGGAGACCTCTGCCCGAGCGGCAGTGAAACCAGGCAGTTACTGTCACGTGACTCTAGTACACTCGTGACCAAGTTGTGCACGTGATATTATATCCGGGGAGTATGGACTCTATGGATCACACGGTGGACCCTCTGGGAGTTTACCTAGAGTTGGAGGAGATGGAGAGAGAAAAACTCACACGGTAATTTCACTTTCTCGGCTTAAATGTACGAACTACGATTACGTGGTATCCATGACGGGATAAACTAACGTCAATATAGACAAGACAACTTGCACTATTTTATCGAGCAGATAGGTAGTAGATAACCATTCAACTATGCTTGAGAGCATAAAACTCTCACACAGCCTGACCAGATTTTGAATTTTATCCTCATTTTGATCTCGACTGTGTGGTAAAGAGTGAAGACCTGTGTTATGTATATTACAGAAACACATACCGCTGCTGAGCGACACCACGCCTTTTCCACTGAGAGTGGTGTAGTGTAGAGTGTGGGTGTGGTCCTTGTTAGTGAGGATACTGTATGTTGCACCAGGAGCTAGGAGGAGAGAGGGTGTGGACAAGGGCGTGTGAGGGGAGAGTAGGATAGCTTTCTTTATCACCTTCGGAGAGAATAGGATATTCCGGATTAGATTGGCAGAATCTATAAGTTTTCGTAGAAAATCATGCATATAGTATTGGGTGAGGGTTGAATATTATGTTTCCTAGACAGATGCCCTGCCAATAGAAATTCATCCTCCCCATATACCTATACCCTCATTAAAATCCCGAGCAGTGTGTAACCTGTATTGAGATTGAGTCTGTGTGAGTGACAGTGTTCCCACTCCCATCTTGATAGGTCGCCACGACTGTCACCAGCGCGATTCCCTGCTCCACGCCACTGACCGTGATCGTAAACTGCTTCTCGTCTGTCACGCTGTATCCTGACTGTGATATATGATTAGATTTAGTCAAACACAAGGAAACATATTTTATTTCAGTGTTCAAAGTCTGAAGTTGGAAAGTCAGAGGGAGAATGGAAGAGTGATGGACCGACAGTCGAGCTCACAGAGTAACTTCAGCATACACAGTCTCACAAGCATAGGTGGGATATTCAAACACAAGGAATTATCTTTTCAAAATGGTGGACCATCAATGATGGTCAATCATTCATGACAATTATTGCATACTGGCATTATGAACTGTAAAAGTTCATTGGGGGACGGGGGTCCTTCACACTCATTTAGGAACTCTTCATGAAACGTTCATTTCCCCCAAATAGGAGAGCGACTGACAAGTGGAGCACAGCACATCACTGCAGCACTGAGAGAGTCTGGTGCTGCCATCAGGGAGACCAGTGTGGCGTTTAGAGAGTCCAGTGAGTTGGCACTCGTCCAAATTATTCCAGGGGGACGCATTTATTATTCGCTGGTTTTCATCAGTCATGCAATGTTTCCAGTAGCTTGTCGATCTATAGGGGCATGGTTCCCCGTTTTTGGTTGGAATCCCTATTAATTGCATAATTTACTACCTTAGGTACTACATGTTCTCACTATGACACAAACAGGTGTACGCAGAATCTCCGAGAGTAAGAAGCTACTGGGGCAGGGTATCGTGTGTATCAGTCATCTCTCTGAGGATCAGGTGAGAGCACGTGTTATGCGCGGCGCTTGCTACAGCACGTATTACAATGTGTGCGCGGCACTTTCAGCAGCACGTGCTACAGTTAGCGCGCGTCACTTCCTGCAGCACGTGCTACAGTCTTCGTGTTGCACTCCATACAGAAGGAAATATAAATATACAGGGCATAACATACGGTATAGCGTGGACAGAACAGTGAGCACGTGTGAATATATTGTGCTACTGTAGACTATAAATAGTAGTAGCTGACAATTTTTTCTCAGTATTGGTTCGGAGAGGAAGCGTGTAACGAGGCCCGGTCCTACGTGAAAGACAAGACTTATAAACACTACCCCACCATTGATGAGGAGTACGATCCTCGATACCCTGGGGCACACCTTGCTCTGTAAGTGTGTGTGTGTGTGTGTGTGT
>CAMPET010000010.1:72594-112519 GCA_946803715.1 Beroe ovata | reverse complement strand
TGTGTGTGTGTGTCTGTGTGTGTGTGTCTGTGTGTCTGTGTGTATATGTGACTGTTAGTATGTGTGAGTGTGTCTGTGTTCACTGTCACATTTTCCCCTTATGATGTTCATGATTCGGTTATGTCCTAATCTTGAGTTGCTGAACTCATGAGTTTCAATATACGCAGACGTTAAGAATATAATATCACACGATGATAAGGATAATGTACATTGCCTTATAGGTATCAATTAGCCCCAGGACATAAACCTTTGTTTATGTTGGTGTTTGTTCCATTGTCACTGTTATTGATCTACAAGTATTAAAACTGCCATGGCTATATTTCTGATAAGATTAATAAGTTTTCGAGGAATTATGGCATCACTGTCATGAGTAAAGTCGTTCGAGGCACTAACATCTAGATTCTGACGGCATTTTTGGTGAGATTTGCGCTCGTGTGGACATTGGACTTTCCAAAGCGTTTTCGATACATAGCAAAGGATAGGACGAATCGTAAATCTTACGTTATCATGTCAAAAACGTAGCTACAATCCTCGTATCTCACCTCCTTGTAAACACTGTTGAGGAGAAGGATGGTGGAGCTCGATTTCCATGCAAAGGTAATCCCAGTGACACTTGCAAACGTGAAGGGACTGTTGCCATCCGCTCCTATGATAGTGGAATAAGTAATAATGCGCGTGGGATATTTCATTTTGGGAAATATTTCATTGTTAGTGTCCATGACGTGGCGTGTAGAAGGTTCAAGGTTTGAAATAATCATCCATGTTTGATGTTATATGCACATAATTTTAATTGGGTACCACATCTTACATCTGTCTATCATCTTACCCCACACAGTGAGAGGGATTTCAGATCCCTCAATGATGTATGTGGAGGGAGTACGTATCTCTATTCCTCTCAGTTGAATAACCTCCACCGTCACACTAGCCTGGAGGGGAGAGAGTCACACTTGGTCGCGAATCTTACATAGCACAGGGGGGGGGCAAACTTTGAAATCAATTAACTGATAGAAATCTTACTTTTTGTCAATAATCATACTTACGAGCAATCAAAGCAAGGACTCCTTAATAAGGGATGGGTTAAAGCAAAGTGAACAATTAAACTACAGTACTCACTTCACCGTAAATTTCATTACTTTCACTTTTGATTCCGACGCAACTGCCCATCACATCCACTTTGCCCGTCTTGACACCTGTAGTAAGTGTGGTGGTGGTGGCTTTCACTTTTAGGAATCATTTTACTCGATGGGGAACGGAGGTTCACCAAGGGTTTACCAGGGGATCAGCGGTTGTCATGCGTTAAATTTGATTTGTCTAACTTTTTGCTACAACCTTGACTCGAATCAAAGCGGTCAGTTTGACACCCTATTAATTCAGGCAAAGTCACGTTGCTAAATTTCTCACATGGGTAAACGCCGATATATTTGCGTTGACACCACTTACCCGTGACTAGCGCTCGTTGATTGATGAGAGCGGTTGTGTGATTGAGGGAGGAGAAGTGGAGTGAGCTGTCGTATTTCGGACCACCACTGAACCGCAACTGAAAGTCATCATAGCACTTCGCACTGAGATATCATCTCATACGAAGATCACCTCATACGAAGATCACCTCACATCAAAAAGGAGATAAATTGACACTTTCCCATGGATAAATTACTTATTGATAGTCAAATCTAAATAGATTAGTAATAATTTACCACCTAGACTTCTATACTTTGCCCATATCTCTAATTCTAACCTGGAAGACTGCGCCCTCCACAAGGACAAGCGGGCTGGGTAAGAGTGTGAGAGGAGGAAATACGGTAACAGAGATCGTATTAGAGTGAAGCTGCCCCTCCCCTGCTACAATAAACTGTACGGTGGATGTTCCAAGAGTGGTACCGTCAATCCTGTGGAGATTGTTTTTGCCTTTTTGAGAACATGACATGATACTCAAATATTATTCGTGATCCGTGGATAATGGATAACTCTGATTTTGGACGTGAGTCATAATTCCTTGCTTGACACCACTTCGGTCGGCAACCGTTATGTGTGCTCCGTACAGTCTGCTGTGACAGAAGCCTCACAGATTGACACTAGCCACAACTCTGGTGGTGTCAACCCATCCATTCCCTCACCTGTACACAGCACAGAACTGGTCACATGGAGACTGGTCACTCGCAGCGATGATCGTGACGTGAGGTGGTGTCGACACCACGTGTTTTAGATCCAACTTGCCAAACACCTCAGATGATATTTTCCTGTGGGATAGTCGAATCATAGATTTTGGAATAAACAAATAGACATGCTTGACCAAAACATTTCTCAGACATGTCTTCCACCTCCAATTACTCCCTCCCACACGATACACAACCTATAAAGACCGCCCCCGTGACGAAGAACTTGTCACCCCTGCAAAAGGCAAGTCCCATAAAAAAACCACAACCTTTGGAACTTGGATGCCCAGCACTTACCGCTGATTAGAATCGATGATAGTGAGAGTGAGAAGAACAGACTTGTGTATCTGGACTTGGGATACCGACTTGATTTGAACCTCAGCTGGGCCCGTAACATGGACATTACTCCTGGGACAAGGTCACATTAGTCAGGGAGGAATGCAGACGATGCAGTGGTAGTGACATCCTACTTTAAACGAGGGTTATGTGATATGGATCATGCGACATGGATCTCTCTTGAGGTCTTCTACGAATACCCAAGGTTTTGATGTTTCAATCGACCCTACTGGGCCCCTAGAGTCACATGGATACTTCCTCCCTGCTTTACAGAGAGATGAATGGTAAGGAGATGACATTTCACCTGGCAATTTGCCCGGGCAGACACAGATCTTGTACAGTGAGAATCGCGGCTCCTTGCAAATGTGGCTTGATCTGCGGATATGATGTTTGATTCATTCAGAAAGCACAAGAAACGTGAGTCAAAAGACATTTCAGTTTGTTCCTGGAGGTACCGTCTGTGCTGTAGAACAATGCACGCTGCACTGTGAAATACGAATTCATAACCCAAGACACGATCAATCAACTAGCCCCCTGTTCGACTCACTACGATGGGCGATTTCCCGACATCTGTCATCTTGACAACGTCCTGGTGGTCGGATGACACGAGGAAATGACCAGACCCGCCATCGATCAAAAGTTCGCGGGGAGTGTCCTCGTAGTTGAACATGGTGAGGGAGGGAGGTGAGACTGTGAGATCCTTCACCAATTGGAATATGAGAGATTGTTGCAGGGAAACGTCTAGAAAATGATGAAGTAATAATGTTTATTATATGATAAAATGAACATTGAGATTTCATCTGCAAAGTGACCGTTACCTAGTGGCGGGACTATTCCACCCGTGAAGTACGTGCTATCATACTTCTCCACAGTAAGAGTCAGTGTCACAGATCCAGTCACGTGAGTGGCACGAGCAGTGCTGTCAGATTCACCGGGTACCACCCCCGATACCGACTCTGAGTCCAGTGTCATCCTGGGGCAGGGGAGTGTGTGCGTGTGTGTGCGTGTGTGTGTGTGTGTGCGTGTGGGGGTGTGTNGTGTGTGTGTGCATGTGTGTGCATGTGTGTGTGTGTGTATGTGCGTGTGTGATGACACATCACTACTCTTCGTCGATCAATCAATATATGATATCCGAATCTCACATTTCGTTATCGGACACTGCGAATTGGAAGAGAAGAGAGGAGGAATTGTCGAAGGGAAGGAGATCGGATGTCTTGACAGAGAAAACCGTCACCAAACTGCTCCCTATCATCACTGATACCTATAAATGGAGAGGTGACAAAGTTTTGCGTAACTAGGAAACGCATAAGCACACACGCGAGAACTTGTAGCATGCGTTAACCCACACACAAGATCTCACCGCACGCGTGAGCTCACACGCGTGAACTACTAGCGTTAGCCCACAGTCCACACGCGTTATCAATCACCTCATCTGAGAGCGGGCACTCAGGAGGAGGGGTTGGGAGTGTGTGTGACAATTCCAGTGTCCCCGGGACTTCACATCTGACTGCCACGGCGAGAGTCTCCATCGCGGGGAACGGGTTATCCTGACTGATCTTGTTACCAACAACAACCAGTCCTGACTGCAACAGATTTCAAATTATGAATAGTGTCGAGCATGTAAACTTGATGCCAGGAAAACAAACATGTCTCTCTGCATCTCACCTGTATACCAAGGAGGTGGCATGTAACGCGGAAGTGGTGTGCAGTGGTGTGCTTGTGTGACACCAGGTGACCGGAACACCCCTCATCGCCACATTCCAGTGTTTGGGAGTAACCAGATTTGGCAGTAGGCCAAGCTGCCGGACCACCACTCAACTCCAACACAATGGAAGATCCTACGGCAAAAGAGAGAGATGACAACTGACCGATTTTATCAAACCCCACTTGGTTTATCAGAAATGATATCGTTGTGGGCAGCAGAGTTCTGACCCTGCTCTTTTTCTCTTGAAAACCTATTCACACTAAAACTCACCCAGGGAGAGAACAGGAGTGTGGGACGGGTTTGTCAATGAAAGGGGCAGATAGGTTGCTATGGTGATGGTTGCGCTTAGCAACACTCCTTTCGATGTCGTGTACGTGGTTTTGAGAACTGAGATTCCCGGATTCTTCCCACGGACAGTAATATCTCGACACACACCTGTCAGAGAATCACACTATTACGAAGCATAGAGACAAACACAAGGAAATATTTTCTCTCGAGGAGGATGACATCACCTTGTACAATATCTCCGATTGGTTCAGTCTCACTCTCCACTTCGAACACGTCATTGGATAGCGTGGAGTCAAGGGGAACCATATCACATCGGGTAAAAGGAAGCTGAAAAAAGAACGAGCTACACTCGATATTCTGTAATTTGAAACAGGAAATCAAAACGATCAAGATGTCTCCAAGCAACTGTCTCACAGTAGCCTACCCTTTTTCCTGGTTCTATCTCGATATATGCAGCCAAGTTAAGAGTGAGCGTAGATCCGACAATTGTTTCCACCCGAGCCGGCAGGAATTGGAGACCAGATAACTCCGCTACTATGACCTGCAATATAAGAATGAGTGTGAGAAAGAGTTCGGGGTTCACGCGTGATTATTAGGAGATTAATTTCAGAGGTGAGGTTAGGTGATTTAGCTAAGACCCCAACTAGTCGTGACATCACCGGAGACGTCACCCGTGACCTCATGCGTCACTTGTCGTAACTAGTCGTGACGTCACGGATGACGTCATGCATGACGTCACGACTAGTTAGAATAAGTTAAGACTCGAGAGCGAGAGGAATGAGTGGAAGTTGTTAGATGAGGGGTTCATGAGTTCATCCTCGGATTACCTGTGCTGATTTGGAGTTGAAGTTACGACACTTTGCATATGAAATGTCGTGGCATTTTTCGAGAATCAGAACACGAAAATTCTATAGAGACAGATGGAATTGTCACAAGATCAGGTACCTGACTAGTAGCACTATTCTCGCCGTTCTTCACATCGCTAGCTGTCACACCAACACGTCCCTGTTTCCGACCTGTCACGTCACCCTCTTGAGTGACAGTGACACGTGTCTTGTCCGGTGTTGACCACGTGTACTCCCCACTGCCGCCTCCACCCGTTAGTCTGCAATCGGAGTACAGATATTGTAAAAACTTAAACTTAGTTCCTCCATGTTTGCAGGGGGTTGCATATAATAGTGTTACCTAAGTAAGCCCTATCAATCAGGGACAGGTAATACTAACTGAGTGAGATAAGTTCCAGACTTGACACGCGAACAAACAAACACCCACAAACATAATCTCACAAACTGACAGACATATAGGTACCTGAAGGTGTAAGGTTGTTTCTTGTAGAGCGGCAGTATGACAGTGACAGGAGTCACGGTGACAGGCAGTCTTATCACCACACTCTGAATGCTGGAAACCGGTACATCCAATGGGTGTTCCTCACCTGACAGGAAGGGTTATACTGTCATGCTGTCAGAGACAAGTCTAAGACAAGTCATAAACAAGTCATAAACAAGTTTCAGACAAGTCTTAGATCATCAACAGCGTTGAGCAAGTGCAAACTATGGCAGACACTTTTCCGACACACGGAAGAAGATGAAATGCTAAGTATGCCTCTCCTCCATATCAATAACACAAGGTAAACACAATAATAACACAAGGTTAACACAATAATAGCACAAGGTTAACACAATAATAACACAAGGTTAACACAATGGAGATATACCTGTCCTAGGATGGGTGAGGGTGTGTAGAGTGGCTGATATGGTGGTAGTTCCAGTGCTGGTAGTCTGAACCGTGTGTTCTGTCCCCTCCATGTTACTGTCCACCACTCGCAAATACTCGTCCTCAACCACCAGCTATGACAGCGGTGTGGTGTCAGGTGTCATTGTGCTCAATAGCGTCGTGTCAATAGTGGGGGTGTCAAGTGTTATTGTGCTCAATAGCGTGGTGTCCATAGTGGGTTGTCAATAATGAGCATCTAGTGTCACGATGATATATTGGTTTCGAGATATCAATATGCAAGCAAATGTCATTTCTGGTCTTATTAACTCAAACCTGTATCCTAATGTTATCAGTGAGAAGCACCGGGCGGTTATTAGGTCCAAAGACGGTTATCGAGAAGCTGTATTTCTTGCCCTTCTCAAAGTTCCAATTGTCTGACTTTATCTTGAAATCTATGAGAAGGTCATGTGAGACAAGTGAATATCAAGTTATGGTGGAAGCATCTCATCCTTGTATTATATATAGTGCTGAGATATGAGAACAATTTAACACGGACCAGGGGCTGCTTCCTGGAACACCTTTAGGAAGACATAAGACATTATTCCTTATTATAACGGAGTTAGGGCGTATTTCTTGCTCTCCTAACTTCCATATAGGAACCCTCATGCCTTCCAAGGGTTTCCCGTTTCGTGATATGCGCTGGGGTCATCATCAGTGATGATTCATGAGTGATGATTCATGAGTGATGATTCATGAGTGATGATTCATCAGTGGGGGGGGGCGTACTATCAAACACTTACGGAGACTCTCGGGTGGCACCACATGTAGGGTGGTGTGAGGCGTTGTTCCCAGCGGCAAGTGCTGCACATTCTTATCAACCAGGATCACGTCAGTGTTCCCCACCATCAGTGACGTCACACTACTCGGTCCCGACATCTCGGCAACAGTCCCGTTACTCAGCGACAGGGAGTATTGTTCGGAGGGTAGCTGGATTGCTGGAGAAGTGGAGAGAAGTGACTGTTATTTGCATATGTGCAGTTGAGTGGACAAAGAGAGACAGTGTGTGTGTGTGTGTGTGTGTGTGTCTGAGTGTTTATATTCCCAAACAGCCCCGCCCCTCCTGTCCCATTTCTTGCTTTTCAACATGTGCCTCACATCCTAAACTAGTGTCAAGCACTCATCAATGAGCTGTTATAATTAGTTTATTGTGACAACGTTTTAACAGTCAAAGGATTATTTGAGGTACTACATAACGCGTAACCTCAATGCAAAGCAAGTAGTTAGCCTCGACTTGCTTGTGAATTGAGTTATGTCACTCCAATTTTCGCGATGACAAATGACAATTATTCTTTAACTCTGTGAATATGATGACAAGCTTTGCGCGGGACGTGCTTTTGTTCAAGTGCCCTACTACTCAACAAGAGAAATATAAACTCATCAGACCCCAATCCTTCATTCGTTAAGAAATTTCGCAATTTGAAGATGCTTGATCAAAGAAAGGTTTCTGTGGGACGAATAATGGGATCACAAGTATTGAAGCTCATGACTAAAGAGAGGGAACTATAAAGGGACATATGCAAACTCCATTTCCCCAGTTTCGACCCAGTGATATTCCAATCTGAGCGTTTTCACTAGAAATCAGCCCGACGATGAATCGTCTCTACCTTAGCAACCGTCTGGTAACCGTCCTTGCCACTCTGATCTTGACAGTGAGCCTTGCTGAAGAAGATATTATTCAGAAGAGGTTCAACGAACTTCTCAAGATCGAGGAAATGAGTTTGGGGGCAGGGGAATACCAGAAAAGACTCGACATCTTTGCAGAAAAGTGTAGCAGCGTGACCGAAGCTATTGATGCGCCATGCCCTCAAGCGAGCGTGAACTACATGTTCACGAATGAAGAAATGAGAATGATGAACGGAGTAAAGAGGAGTGTCTCTGCCCCCTCCAGCTACATGACCGGGGGTGCCCAGATTGAAGAGGAGGAGGTACACAAACGAGAAGACGTGCCTGCTTCATATGATGTGAGGGATCACGTTGAGGTAAGGGTGGTGCACCAGGGTAGCTGTGGAAATTGCTACCTACACGCTACCATGGGTGCTCTGGAAATTGCATACGCCAAGCACACCGGGAAACTGGAGAAGTTCTCAGCCCAGGAGATGACTGATTGCTTCGCCGAGGGGTGCGGTGGAGGCGACTTCAGGGTTGTGACCGCCTGGCTCTCCGATGTGGATCATCTCTCAAATGAGGCAAGTTACGGAGAGTATCTAGCTCGAGACGGGACGGTGGGAACGTGTAGAGCAGGTACAACTCCTGACTATCTCACCAGAGTGAGGGTGACAGGGTTCAAGGAGGTAGCAACATCGGACATTCCCTATTATGTGTACAAGTATGGTTCAGTCATAACGTGTCTGGCGTGGAGTGGTGAGGCGAGTGGTGACAGGAATGATTGTAAGGTTGGAGCTTACTCAGGGGGTATATACGATGATGTGGAGGTAAAGAACGGATGTGACCACGCTGTGCTGATAGTCGGGTACACCCCCGACTACTGGATCGTGAAGAACAGTCATGGGAAGAGCTGGGGTGAGGATGGGTATTTCCGGATAGCCCGAGGTAAGAATGTGTGTGGTATAGAGGACCTCAATGTGGTGATGTTCACAGAGCTGAGGGAGGGTAGGAAGAGTGGGATCAGTTATAGAAACGGCTGTCCAAATGTCAGACCAAACTTCTGTAAGGGAATCAACTCGTGTACCTCGGCCAGTGGATGCACAGAATCCGTTACCAAGAGGAGTGTGGATGAGGAGGATCCCCACGTGGAGGAAAGAAGTGAATGTACCGATTTTCATCCTTTGTGCTCCAGAATCAGTCACATGTGCGATAAATATAAAACAATGTGTCCCAAAACATGCAAGACGTGTGGCAAACCACGTCCTCCCAAAATAGTTGACAACGGAGAAAAACGTGGAAAGTGCATCACACCAAACATCAAGTACGCCAAACAAACGAAGAAAACTCTAGAACCCGGGGAGAAATACCAAGTTCAATGCAACCCGGGATATGTTCTTATCGGAACCAGCACCATTGAATGTGTGATACAAGAAGTTTATAAACCGGATACCCGACTTCTTCCCATGTGCGTACACGCATCACGCATCTCGGAAACTTACACTGGTAATGGACAAAGTTACTCTGGCACCACTGCTAAGACGGTGTTCGGGAGAGAGTGCCTCAACTGGATGGAGGTGTTTTACAACGGCGTCGCTTCCCTAGCACTCATGCAACCAGGAACCTTCAAAAAGGAAGACCTAGTGACGAGTAACCACAACTTCTGCAGGAATAGTGGAGGCAAGCATCCTGTGCCCTACTGTCTAGTAGCAGATACAGGGTATGGCTCCTCTGGGTTCCAGTTCTGCTACACCCGACCTGGTTGTGACACATGTGAGGGTGACTTGAAGGACAACACTGGAGATGATTGGTGCGCCAGGGCTTCGAGCAAGTGTCCCTACGGGCTATCGGCTGCAGAACGTCAGTCGGTTTCTGTTTGGGAAAACTGCCATAAGACGTGCTGTAACAAGACGGGATGCTAACGAGGGAAACTATGTCCCGGGCAAGTGCGGCACATAAAGCATGATCAGGGGAAAAGAACACTATTCTAGTGGCATTCTGTTCTATGTGGTATTAGTGTATTTTTCAATTCATTCCGTGCATCAAACTTTGACTCTTTTCTTGTTATCTCACGTAGCAGCCCAAATTTAACAACTGCAACTTCCTAGGCACTCGCTTCTACATAAACTTGCGTCATCGGTCCCAACTCCAACATTAGCCCCCCTCACCCCGGGGTGACCCTCACCCTATCGTAATCGACTACAACGTCTGCACATCTCTAACTCCACTCCCCCTAATGATATGTAAATACATTGATCCCCGGTGATACCTGTTTTCTTGCCGTGCTGGCGTCGCTCGGCTTTGTAGTCTATCAGAGTGAGGGGAAGAACCCATTGGTCGTAGGGGGGATTGAGGAGTAAGTTCTCTATGACAACCACTCTCACTGACACTTCACTAACACCCTGCCGGCGGGGGAATGTCATGGGTTAGTGTAGATATTAAGTACTAGTTAACCTGGGTTTCTTCGGTAACCATGGTTACCACAGAAGGAGTGAGTACTTCTTATGGTGTGCAGTATGGACTTATACACACAGTGGTGGGATTGTCAACAACGCACGCCCAGTCGTTTATCTGTCTGCTAATGGTATCACTATAGGTGCTCTGTACATGATATGACTGATAATGAATGCGCATTTTACACCAATTGATTTCACTCACGTTATCGACGCACGTGCCACACACACACAAATCACGTTACCATAGACACTACAACCAGTCATTTGTTTGTGTACTGACTAAACCCGGTTTCCATGCCGTCACGTGACGTTGTCACGCGTTACCAAGACAACGCGTGACCCTATCACGTGGCACGTCATGCTCACTGTGAGCTTCAGAGGGAGCAGGTGGATGCTATCAACATTATCCGTACTGTATTCTTTGTGAACGCACACACTATCTCGCGTCAAATTACCCTCGTATCGTAACAATGAACTGTATCAGTGGAGTGTGTCTAATTTCACTACGAGCGAAAGGGAGCGAAACACAAACGCATTTATAAACTCGTGAACTTTTCTATTTTCGGCATATAGAGTCACTGTTCCAGGGTCAGAAAGAGGTGTTGACTCCCTCCTCACTCCACACCCCCTCCCATTTTCCACAGCTGCTGTTACCCAACACTACTCATCGTGAGGACAATAGTGGCTGTTTCATACATTGATTTGAGCTTAATCTCAGCAATATCTCACTGCCCCAAGAGGTCTAATATTGGGCGTAATCTTTCTAACTTTAAGCTTCAATGTCCAGCTTTTGAAAATTTTGATTTTATTATTCGTACGACGTTTTCTCCTCGTTTTTATTGTTAATTTTCTTGTACCGAACGCAATTTCTGATTTTCCGTTTAAATTCGTACGTTGATCTCCAATAAAAATTTGAGACCCACATTTTCGTGCGACTATGCTTTGACACAACTATTCTCCCATCTCAGCACAGCGGATGTCGACATAACAGTGCCCTTATGAGTGAAGAATCCGTGAAACCACTCTTACTCACCAAGAGGTAAGCGAGATAATGGGATCAGAACTGACATCATGACGCTAGGTACTTTCAAAAAATATACCGCAAGGAGTAAAGAATATCGGAATTTCAGAATAAGGAATTTAAATATGACATAATTCTCCTCCTAAACCGGAATTTCTTCTCCCAAACCACCGCAAAATAGCTCATTAAACATGGAAATTCAGTGGAAATGTGTATGCTAAGTAGCGCGGAAACTACCCAATTTGAGATAATTCCCTCCCACCCTTATTTGGAGCTCGCACCGCATGACATCTTTCAGAGATAAGTGATAACTCATGTTAAGTCGAGTATTGTAAGTACTAGCAGGACCCTTTGCCTTTGGCCTCGGTTAATTGTTATTCTGATAGGGCTATATTTTCAAGGTTACAATACAATGGTAGTGCAATGATAGTCGTATCTGTTGAACAGTTGATAGCTATCGAGTAATCCCGTCTCCGATCTTCCTTTGTCATGTCTAAATTATAGTCCCGATTGCGGTAGAGCTATACACTGTGCAACATGTACCACTTTTCATATACCCCTTACAGCAGTCTGCCACTTTTTGCATGTTTTATAGCCCCCCTCCCTTGCTCAGACACATGTGGATGCTTTCACCGGGCTATTAACGCCATGTCTCCCTCCCATCTTTTCGTTCTGCTGTGGGTGAACTGCAATCACAATCATAGACTCATACTATAATGCTAGACCAATCCTGTTAATGAGAGTGACAGTGAGAATGTCAAATCTGCCGCGGTTCCGGGTAATTTCACTGGTTATTGGTCTAGGGATATGATTTGGAGTAATCGAGAGCTACCATCTTTATCATTCCCCCTCTCTCTCTCTCTAAAGTCTCAGAGACACGGCTCTCTCAGTCTCGTCCCCTGGGCTCAATCCTCTGACTCACTCTAACTCACTCTAAAACTGTACAAGCTCACTCGCACACTTACGGAGTACACGTCACACTACACACTACACACACACACACA
The DNA here is from genome assembly GCA_946803715.1 of Beroe ovata. Classification (NCBI taxonomy): domain Eukaryota; kingdom Metazoa; phylum Ctenophora; class Nuda; order Beroida; family Beroidae; genus Beroe; species Beroe ovata. The sequence continues at coordinate 100,181 of CAMPET010000010.1, read as the reverse complement.
TACACACACAAACACACACACACACACTCTGTCATACTATACACGGTCGCTAGTACGGAATCTTCACATAAACAATTCCATAGTCTGTTTAAGGAGCTCATTTGAGAGATATTTGATTACATTGCGTTTCATTTAAACCATGCTCTTTGGCAGAACTCATTTCATTTGTCATGCGGTGTTATTGTGTTCTGAACAAGTAACTCTTCGTGGTTTCCTAACAACAATTATCTGTAAAATAAACAATTTTAGCAGTCTGAAAGGTCACTCTCCTAGAATTTGGAAACCCTCTTCCATTAAGCTTAAGGTTGGCTTCGCTAAGAGCAATCGTATTGATGACCGTACTAAACCAATAAATACATTAATAAATGATGGCACTATTATTATAGGGGTCAGCAAAATCACATCGATTCCCTGGCTCAGTTGTTTAATGAAATTAATCATCATATATTGAGATTAATAGTGGTTAAGAAGCAACCGTTATTCAATTGTGTTCGTTAGCATGCAGGTTAACAGAACACAATGATGGCAGTAATTTTAGGCTACAAATAAAGATCGAGTACATATGTTGCCTCTGTTTAATCTGATAGTTCATTTCATATAAACATTTCTAATTTCCTTCATTTAAATACTGTATAGTGTATTTGATCATCGTTTCATATTATGAAGTAGGTGCATGACCAATATATAAATGATTTGGTGTTTATGCTAGGAATGTCATGATCGATAAATGATAATTGTTTAACAGAGAAATCGATCAAATCATCCCTTATCACTTGCAAGTTCTCTTTTGTTATTATCATGATAATATGGTAGCGATATATCATAGCTGATAGACCTTGATACGTACCTAACATACACTTGAACGCCGGTATCATATTTCGTCTAAACTTGGCTTACATTTATCATTGACAAATATTCTCCTTCAAAATATACGTCACTTTTTCATCTAGTCAAAATATTCTGTTGAGTTGTATCAAGTTTGTACATTGTAACAAGACGTATCCTGTGCAACGCCACTATTTCATGTCATTGACACTCCAGCATTGTTTTGTGGTACGGAGTTTACGTAGTCATGGAAATGTTGCCAATTGTACGACATGCGTGGCTTGAAGATCAACACGAAATTGACCAACCCAAACAGTTGAGTATACACCCCGTAATGTGATAGGTATCTTGTGAATATTCTACAATGTGAGACAGGGTAATAGCCTGAGATTGTACTTTGAAATTTGCAATCAAATTTTGATTTTGCTAGAAGTTTTGCACTATCTGCATTCTGCAATCCACTCTTTCATTTGTTCATGTTCCTTATCTTAGAGTAGGGTGCATTGTACTTAACCTCAAATTTCATTGTATAATGTAGTGTTGTTAAGTTTAAAAACCCACTTTTTCTGACAATTTTTCCTCGTGATGAGATTCCTGATGAAAGCAGCAATCATAACGACCACATTTCAATCCCTTAATCGAAAGTTTTTTGTTGTACTTGCAACAGTTATGTACCTAGCAAATCTCTCACCAGATAGCAACTTTGACAAGTTCGGCGGAATGTGAATACAAAAAATGTACATTGTACTATTTGCGGCTTCAAATCTACAAAGAACACAAAATGAACACGCGTGCGCATCGAAAAGTACCCAGATGAAACTCGTTTGGATTTCGCGCCGGACGTCAACTTGCTGCCAACGGCGGGAAAATTGAAGTCTCGAGTATGAAATTGAGAGGTGGAAGTGAAAGATGAATCAGATAGTACATCTCACTTATTTTCGCGTTTTCTATTCATCCCGTAAAACAAACCCAAATTAGCACACTAATACAGCAGTATACCTGGTACGCTGGGTGTGTCAACTTTGCCTTAACCCACGCTACACCAGTATTAATTCCTTGTATCAGTATTTTGTCACCTTGCTTGCCCTGAAATACAGAGATTTAATAAGCTGTGAAAACTGAAATATGATCCGAGAGGTTTTATATCATGTCTGCAGTAGTAGTCTGACTGGTGTCAATCTGGTCACCATATTGACACTCACATCGTGTAATAATAAACCAAATACCACTCATCGAGAGGTGTCAATATTTACCTGGTTCTCGAGTATACCAATGGTGGGAGGTGTCAAGTAGGAGCTCTCAGTGTAGGGAATGTATTTGAGGACGTTACCACTGGTCGAAATGTCTGGTTCAATTGTCCACGAAAACTGGAGTCCATCCAGTGTGCTGAATGTGTTTCCTGGGGATTGTGGTGTCATCAGTGTCAACAGTGTTGCTTACATACAAACAGACTTGCTAATTTTGTGGTTGAAAGTTGACAATGTCAACAATCTGCAATAAGATAGTCGAATGACAGTGAACAGTGTTTGTGGTGTCTGATGTACTGATGTCTGATGTATCTGATGTCTGATGTATCTGTTGTCTGATGTCTGATGTGGAGTTGATTACTTTATTAATCAAATGAAAGTTGACGATTCATTGCCGAAAGATGACTGACATCAACTTCTTTTTCAGTCCGGAACGGAATCGCAGACCTACGGAAAATGGTGAGTACACCGGAGTACACAAAGGTTTAGATGGTCATTGATCAGTTTGAAATTCAACTAAAATCCATTTTCCGTAATCGAACTGTAGAAACTTAAATTCGAGACCATCATCATGGATACCTGCAATTCGATTCGTCGTATCGATATTTATTTATACAGATGACTGCCGTTAATCCGCATTCCACATATTATTGAATGCCGCCATATGCTGCCCTCACAAGTTGTTCACAGTAATTTGATTGGCAATACCACTCACTCTGTAGTCAATGGTGTTAGACATGAATGTGACCATGAGCTATAGTATCGTGCAGTATGCTGTCGTTATGTGCCTTATTTGCACATTAATCTGTACTCAATGAATCCACAGTGCACGCTGCACGAATACAGCACAGTGCACACATACGGCACAGTGCATAAATAGGGAGACGTACAGGATAAAGGAAATGAAATAATGATAAATCGTAAACAGAAAAATATCTGAGGGAACAGAAAAATATCTAAGGGAACCAGCATTAGAAACACTATTAGAGCCAGCATTAGAAACAGAACGCGAAACATGACATTAACGCACTTTCAACTACCAAGTAGAACGCACAGACGTAGTAGTAACGTGCAACTACCAATTAAACATAACGTACAGAGAACCTACCCTCGCTGCAGTAGGCTACCGCTTCAAACGTTGACGGAGTTTCTTCCAAGAGCAGTTCCAGAGAGGTGGTCTTGATAGCGATCCGGTGTATCTGATCCACAAATACATCCACCCGTACCTCGCTTCCAGTACCTGTGATGAGTGATGACGTGATGACGTGATGACGTGATGAGTGATGCGTGATGACGTGATGACGTGATGCGTGATGACGTGATGCGTGATAAGTGTACACTACACATTAATGTACAGTGTATACTAATGTATAGTGTACACTAATGGACAATGTACATTATTTTACAGTGTACACTAATTTACATTGTACACTAATGTACAATGTACATTATTGTACACTATACACTAATGTACAGTGTACACTATGTACACTGTACACTAATGTACACAGTACAGTGTACACTAATGTACACTGTACAGTGAATACTAATATACAATGTACATTAGTGTTCACTATACACTAATGTACAGTGTACACTACGTACAGTGTACACTTATGTACAATGTACACTATGTACACTGTACACTTATGTACACTGTACAGTGAACACTTATATACACTGTACATTAGTAAACAGGTCATTACAGAACTCGGTTTTACTGTCACGGTATTCACTAACTGAATTAACCTCTTGGTTTAAAGTGTCGCGTGTTTATGGTTGCTTGACCGAAGCTTGGGAAATAGTTAACGTGATTCAACATGTAAACAGAGTGTCGGATATAACCCTCCTAACTGGCTCACTCTGTCATAGATTATAAGCTCCCTGCCATGGTTTATATTTTCTGACATAGTTCCCTGTCACAGTTTAACCCCGCAGCCCGCAATCTAACCCGTAGATCACAATTTCTCCCCTTCTCCATTCCGTGGTACAATATGTCCCGCCTTCCCCAGAATATCTCGTACAGTCGTTGTTCTTGTTGTGAAGCTTCTACGTAATTTCACGACAACAACAAAATGACTTCTTTATCTCAAGTGTGTAACGACGTGTTCTCACATGTGTAACGACGTGTGATAGACCACGGCCCCCCTTTTCATAGACCCATACTTCCAAACGTGGGTGTTTGATGGTTGTTCCGTCGGAATCATATTGATTCAATTTAATAGTTGAAACTTTTGATAATGTAATTGCATATAAATTTATGTAGCCCTTTTTTAACTTTCATATCGATCCATTATTCATACTATTTCTAGAAATATGCCCTTCCACTCATATACCTAATACAGATATTGCATAATAAAGTGACTATATTATGGGGTGTTGGCGTGGGAGCAAGCATATATAGATTTGATTGATCTATTTGATGAAGCTCTATCTGTTTCAATACTACTACAGCAGTATAGTTTAGTGCAATATGTATCGCGACTGCCGGGTTATTGCGTACCATGGGGACCAGAGAGACGATCTATTGTTGTGGAGACATATTTCACGTACCTTGAACTGTATATGGCTTAAACACGTGACTTGGACAATGGACATAACGTGGAGACATGACCGTATTGATTTGATGGTTGAAATCGTATGTTATGAGAGTCGACGTAGGGTAGACAGACGACAATCAACTATGAGTAACAACACAAATATGGCTCCTATACATATCCAACATGGTGATAAGCACACTTAGCGGCGTGCTAATCAATTTCACGGCGTGTCCGATAGCGTGATTGAATCATTTTCCTCTGAACACGCCACTTCCCAACGGCTCACGATAACACATTCCCCCAAAATATGTCCAGTAATCACACTCAGACAGACAGTCATAGACACAGACAGACACAGAAATACACATACACACACATACACACACACACGCACAAACACACATANACAAATATACACACACACACACACACACACACACACACACACACACACACACACACACAGACACAAACACACACACACACACACACACACACAAGCGCACAGACACACACGTCGCCCACTAAGAACACGTGACCTATCTCTTACTCTCACATTGTTAATAATGGAATCATTTCAGATGAGGTAAAGAGAGGGAGAGAGAGAGAGGGAGAGGGAGCTAGAGTATTGATTGTGCCCACACCATATATATATATTACAACCTCACATGGGTAAACCATTACTCAGTTCAATATTGGGTATCTCTCTTGTTTGCTACGTCGGCATATCTTATTGTCTGACCTCTGTTCACCCAGTTTACTTCCTACATTAACTTCCCTTCATTCTGTTACTCTTGACTATTCGTCTTCTTTGCATTTCATTGCCCTTGAATTTCTTACAGATAAATCCTTGATACATCATAAGAAACAACCTAAATTGTTCAACAACGTAACTTGTACATTATGAGACAGACCGAAATGTGAGCATTAACGACAGTGAGTGAGAGAGATGCATCTAGACAGATTCATCATAAAGACGCGTTTAAACACGAATGCGTGCTTACTGCTTTGTAGTTAGACCAATATCAAATCACATCTGTCTACATTTGTTCTCTTCTTTATTTTCCTATCCCAATTCGAAGATTGTCGAATTATAGTTTCTTTTCCACCATTGTTACCTCCTTACTATGTACTACTACTATGTACTAGAGCTGTAGGTAACTATAGTCCACTTGTAGCTAGTTCACTTGTAACTTGTCCACTAGCAATAGGAACTTGTCAGCAATACTCACTAGTTTCCTCCACAAGAATTAGACTGAGTTGTCTATCTGTATCCTGGCTGAGGGCAGACAGCTGCGCCTCTCTACTGCAACCTGAAACATGTCATGATTATAATCGCGTACACTCAGCCTGACATGTTCATAGCCCGAATGGCGGGCATAAAAGACAGCATGATAATTGATAATTTCTATTTTCAGTAAATTTCATAGTTAATTTTGCGAGTACCTATTATATGCATTGAATTAGCGCTGAAGATTGGATAATAGTCCTACTGGGGGCCGGACACTAGGTCAGTGGACACTGGACACGTATAGGTCGCCGGAGGCAGACCAGATTGGAATTAAAAAAGGATGTAATAATAACCATCACAAGGCAGTTCAAACGGGAATGACTTGACATCTAGACATGAATTGTGAACACCTGCTGCACTAAAATTGCAATTTAGCCATCGCCTTATGTCAGAACGCTCTCACAGTCGGAAAGAATCATGGAAAAAAGTTCATGGTTTATCTTGATGAGCTCAATCTAAGAGTAGCTTGTGTGTGTGTGTGTGTGTATGTGTGTGTGACTGTATCTGAGTAGTGAGTGTATTGCGTCTGTGAGTCTGTGCACCAATCTGCCAGTGTCTACGTATCAGTGTGTCTGTGCGTGAGTGTGTGCCTCCTCTGTGAATTGACGTCTCAAATTGCCAATATATATACCATACCCCAGAGGCACACACACAGAGACAGCTGTTCTCAGCAAATTGTTACCTCCTCCCGCTGCTGTCTTGTTATACATCACGACGGGGACCTATATGTCTCCCTATATATGTCATTGTGAGTGTACCACAGGTTACACTATTGTCACACTGTCTGCTGTAAACATTTGTTAACGGCACACTCAATAGTTCCGTGTGTTTTGTTTGCCGGGCGAAACAATACTGTTCTTTGATATTTTGTGTCATAGCAAAGCCCTCAAAGCCTTCCTCTTGTCCCTTGCCTATGTGACTATGCGGGTGTGTTTTGTGGTTACGCGTTGTCGTATTGAGCTCTATACACTGCTAACTCTTTCATTTTCTAGATCAACAAGTTTCTAACAACTGCAATATATAATTCCTTCTTTTAACAACCACTTTCACGCGTGTATAGTTGTATGCGCGTTAATTCATATTATGCATAGAGTACAGTAAGCATGGAGTACAGTAAGCACTCTAGCTCAAGTCTTTGCTACATCGACAGTATAGATAGATTAATATAACATCTGTATGACATCATTGTGCTTGTGCTTTCTCTTCAGTGACTCGCTGGTAATTAAGTAATCTCAGCTTTACCACCAATCCACGCATTCCCTCAAATGGACAGAGAGTGTAATATGAATGACAGGCCCCCTATAAAGAAATTTAACTTACCAACTATCGTTCTGCTTTGTCTGCAATACGCCAGCTGCTCGCATCATCCAGAACCTTTCATTTATTTTCCATGAATATAAGTTTTGCGTATGGTTGACATTTGGGAATACGTCTTCATTCTATAGCTTGCCTCATAATCACAGGTCGGTACATATCGATATAGCCAGGCACATGGACTCAGTTCTTGGATTTTTTTAATTTCATAAACATGACTTGACATTAAATACCTATATGACAGAGGCAATCCTGTAATTAGTTCTTTTCACATCAAGTCATAGCCTATCTCGTTGCCTTAGATTCAAAAATCAAAGATATATTTGCCTTCTTTTTTGTTGAATTTTTATTCTGCCTAACTTTAACGTGATTCAGAAAAAATCATTATCGCGCTTTCATACTTTTGAGGGCACCAAAAGTCTTTTTGATAATTCAAGTTTATCTCTGATTAGCGAATTCAAATGTTTGAAGTAATGGGTACTCTTATCTTGAAATAGAGACCCCGTGTTTTCAAGAATCTTCCAGGAATCATTATGATCAGTTAAGTATCTTGGAACCGGTCATGGCAAAACAAATGATAATGGGCCTTGTTTTCAAGAACAGAGCTTCAGAGGAGCAGGGTATGGAGTTTACTGACATTGTCAAAGGTAAAAGTTTTCTTAGGTTATAGGTATCAAAGCACTGGATCCCTTCTAAATAACAACGGAAAGCCTTGAAACTTGTCAGTCATGTATGTTAGTTGTACTCAGTGCTAGTATTGGTAGGGATGCATTTTAGAGCAATTTAGCACTACTGTACTGTACATCGTTTGCACATTGCACAATGTTCATTGTACTATGAACATCGTACATAACGTAACATCTTCTCTGACAGCTTCCAAGCTGTGACATACCTTCATGAGTAGCTAATGTTCCATCAGAACTGTGGATAGGACGTACCCCAACAATCAACTCTTTTGTAGATAACCTGAAACACATTGACAAGTATCACTTATCAATACACCATTACTCCATCAGCATCACATTATGTGCATTGAGTAATAACAGAGCAAAACTCAAAAACTCTGAGTGTTCACAGTAAGCAACCTGATCATAGCTTACCAGTTGAAACAGCCAGCATCGGCTGATAGCGTGAAGTTGGTGTACATCTCATTTGGGACGTGTAGAGGTAGTAGCACATTGGGAACATTCAGAGTGAATGAATGGAAACCGCTCAGTAACCCCGTGAGGAATGCTGACAACAAAAGCATCCTAACACATTCACATTATTAAATGAGGAATCTTTACATGATAATGGATAATAATATACGTGTATCTATTCGATGAGGATAACAAGACAATACCACCAATCATAGCGACCGAGTTTATAGAAGGAGACTCGTCACTCAGAGCCTTAATGATGATCAATCTTTCATGAACTTACCTGTATACTATTTTCAGTCCCAGAGAGAAAGGCAGAAGAACCCTCACCCAACAGATCAGAAAAGAATGACTTCACCGAATTTGCTAAAGTCGTTTATCATCGTCTCAAGATATACCGTGGCATCTACATTTTCTACTCGATAATCACATTCATGTTAGGCCTTCCAGTCATGGTTACGGGTTTTAAAAAGCAGTTTTTCAGCGACGACAGAGCCCAGAAGATCCTACACTGCCCTCATTATCTGGGGATTGTCTCTATCTTATCATGTTGCATTTCCCTCTGGACTGCTATGAAAAATCAGATAGTTATTTGTGTGTTGACTCTATTAACTGGCATCATAACTGTCATATCAGCGATGATTGTTCTGGTTACCAGTGCTTTGGACCTCAGTGCAACTCCCATAAATGAGACTTTCGTGATTTCAGAGCATGATGAACATCTCAATCAGCAGACTCACGTTGTCTTCATCTTCAGTATAGGACTTCTTATTGCATCCTTGGCAATTGTCATAACGACATTGTCACATTTGTCAGCAAGGCGTGTGAAGCACCCAAAATCGAGACCTCTTGATAACCAATCTAAACAGCAAGCATCCAATGACATGACTGACGACGATGACGATGAAATTTATATCATGCATAAAGATAACAATCACAGATACTCATTTGCATCAACAATATCATCACTCATAAAACAAGAACTTAAGGATAACATCAGCCATGAGTCAAGAGAACGGCTCAAGAAAACATTGTCATGTCCCAGTGACCCTAACAAGAAAAGTAACTCAGACTTGACATTGGATGTCATAGTTCATACTCGTCACAGGGGTAGTACCCATTCTCTGCCAGAAGGGACAGAAAATTACAATGATGAGGTTCTGGACAGATGGAGGAGGGCTTCCTTCCTTGCTCGACATCAAAATCAGATAGATGAGGATGTGTGAATTACTTTCATTGAATTACTTACATTGGATTGCATTGCTTGGTTTTAAAACAAACCTTACTTATTCTTTAATATAACCTTTTCATTTTTTTCTTAGTCCTGAACTACATAGTATACATACAGTTAACATACAGGTAAATGGTTATATGTGTGAATTGCGCAGAACGCCAGAACATGTCTTTGCATAGTTTTATAATTCACCTCCAACATACAGTGGTGGTCTTACTGTTGAATGTGATGATGAATCAAGTCATTATCTACTACATTTCCTCTGTGCACCATCCGGCTTAGGTCTCTGGCCTCAGGTTTCAGTATTGGTAAAGGTATTCCCCTCTTTTTACCCTCTTCCCTTTTATCCTTTCTTACCATCTTGCCCCCACCTGCTCCTCCTTGTGGCAGCTCCAGCTGTCTGGAGCCAGGCAGTATCCCTCTCTGGATAATCCTCTTGTGGGCCTTCCGGGTCCAGGCTCTCATTATGTATAAGTCATTATCATGATCAAAGACCACGGTAATAGCACATGATAAGACATTACATTTCTCAACATTACATTTCTCAACATTACATTTCTCATAATGAGGGGATAGTACCAAGTGACAGAAGTGAAATTACTTATCAGCTACTATTATTTGTCAGATATTTACAAAGTTCAAAATAGTAACTACAGTACCTTATTCCTAAAAAGGGGATGAGTATATTGCTTGTCCAGCAATTACCTATTACCTACAGCTGAATCATTGGAAGACTCTAAATATGCTGCGAGGGTTTACCAATCAGGTCAATTTCAGGTATGTTGAATTTTCAAATATGTAGCATATTCTAGGGAACTAATAGGAAGGATGAATAAGTGGACTTTACTCCAAATTTTTCAGGTCTATCACTCACAATAAACATTATATAGCAGCACTTTGCCCAATTGACTCAATTGATAGTTTTCACTTTTATGCATTATATATACAGTTGATTTCACTTCAACAAGACCCCTGCCATGAGACAATAAGATTAACCATGGACCACGGTCAATCAATCACTGGTCATGAGGACATGTGGGTGAAATTTAACTGCTATGGTATAATAACTATAACAAGTATTGTACTCCCATTCATATTGTACAAATTATGCATCCTTATAATCAGGTAATACATCTTAGCATATCTCCCATCATTGCACCATAAGAATGCAATCCAAATTATGATATAAGATAATATAACATGAGCCTCTTAAGGTTTTCAACAATCACAAGTCGGAAGAAGTTAGGAAACACACATTCATAATTCACATAACCATTCAAAAACGCCACCTTATCCAAGCAAAGTTTCTAGTAGCTATCAGCTGGCTAAATGAGAAACATTAAAGGAAGGAAAACTAATTCCGTAAGTTTCTGACCTCTGTTTCTTGTGCGCGCGCATTCGAATCGAAGGCCGAATCAACAAGCAGATTGTCTGGCGACGCTTAAATGCTGATGCAAGCTGCGATGACAAGTTAGCGCCGCGCGCGCAAAACGAAATTCTCGACAGGGTATATCATGAATCGCGTCGGCTGCAAACATACTACGTTTCAGATTCTATCAGACCTCTGTTTCTCGCGCGCGCGCCAGAAATGCAGCGACAACATATATTGTAGGATTTCACCCTACCCTTGCTGGCGGGATTTTATCGGGGCGGATTGAAAATCGCGCGCACCGACGGTAGGGTAATGTAAAATCCTACAACAACATATCTATAATATAAAGGAAGAAGGCACTTATAGGAAAGTGGTTCCGCTGTATATGTGATATGGATAACTGGACCAAATGGAGTTGGAGAGCCGGGATTTTTTGCAAGGTGGTAGATAGATAAATTCCGCTGTCGAACATCATTTCGGATTTTTGAATTAGGTCTTAGATTTTTTGTAATCGGCGTTCAAAGTTGGGAAAAGGGGTGCAAAAAACGACTATGCGATATAGGAGGAATAAGCGTTGCTAGGCGACGTAAGAGTTGCACGTGCATATTGAGTAAAAGTTCGCGCGCGCTTCACTGCTGTTGCCATTTCGTTGTTTCTTTTTTTAAGACGTTTCAATTTCGATGCAGTACTTATTTTATGTCTCTATTTCACTTCGTCTCCAAAATTTAGTGTACCACGCCCACTTAACGGGTCTTCTAGTCTATAATATAAAGGAATAAGGCACTTATAGGAAAGTGGTTCCGCTGTATATGAATAACTCGACCAAATGGAGTTGGAGAGCCGGGATTTTTTGCAAAGTCGTAGATGGATAAATTCCGCTGTCGAACATCATTTCGGATTTTTGATTTAGGTCTTAGATTTTTTGTAATCGGCGTTCAAAGTTGGGAAAAGGGTTGCGAAAAACGACTATGCGATATAGGAGGAATAAGCGTTGCTAGGCGACGTTAGAGTTGCACGTGCATATTGGGTGAAAGTGCGCGCGCTTCACTGCTGTTGTCATTTCGTTGTTCCTTTGTTTTGATACGTTTCAATTTCGATGCTGTACTTATTTAATTTCTCTAATTCGCTCTAATTTAGTACACCACGCCCACTTGACGGGTGTTCTAGTATTTTTTATACAACGTACAAGCGGTTCTAGCCGCACACGATCGACTGGGCAATAAATATAATGCGTGCGCGCGGAGTAAAGTGAAATTGCGCGCGACTCTCTACAGAGAAACAAATACCGCGCGCTATATAAATGTACAGGTATCCCATTGCCACTTGTCACAACCCCTATTACTCAACACCATAACCCGAACGGGGGTGGGGGGGTCAGAGATTCAAATCATGAACATATAGACACTCACGCACATACACACACACAGTCTTGCGTATCACTGTGTACTACAGGAACTGTGCTGCTGTTTGTTTGTCGCTATTTGAGACCCCATTGAGTGCTAACGTTGAGGCTCAGAAACGGATAAGAAGACATACAGTGTACACCCTGTTTTTCTAAATGATTTGTGCAGGTCATCACAGTTCATCCCATATTATGGCAGATCAGCCCGATAAAACCTGTGTCAGAACTTTGAATATTACTTGCTGAGCGGTGTGCCGGGCTGGTAACGATGAGAATAGATCTGGATATGAGGACCAGTGAAGGAGAGAGCTACTTAACCATCTCTCAACAGATTCTCTTTCAATAACGACAAGGAGCACAAGGAGCTCTACTAGGAATGATGAGGACAGCTAATGCTAGCGCGGCAACTGTATGGACAATGTTCACAGCTCTAGACTAGGAGAGGCATTGTCTACCCTTATCAGTATTGGGAGGAAAGACTGGGTCTACAGGAATCAAATTCTGCTGGGTCTTCCACAGTAGTCCCCAGACAGTGGAATTAACGTGGATATTTTGGATATCACAGTGTATCGCGCGTTCCGTCTACGAAATATTAATTTGGTGGTGATTAATTAGTTCTATTTTTAGACATGCCCACCGCCATACCATCCAAACATCCAAACAATTATGTGACTGTGTCCCCTGCGTGTATTTGTTATGAAATATTGATACGCGTGTGTAACAACGTTATAATAATAATAATAAAATAAGTTGGTTTATACACAGTAACGAGGAAACATTATAAAATGCCATCCTATGCTCAACTGTGTGGAATAATTTAAAAACACGTCGTCACACGAGAAAAAATTGTTCCAATGAGAGAGTGTGATAAACTTAGGAAACTCATTAGGTGTTCCACGACTTAGTGAAGTGACGTGAAATGATTTCAAACTTTATTGTATGAACGGTTGAATAAACAAGTTTTTAATTTTTTTTACATACGAACATTGTTAATGTGCGTGTGTAATTTCAGTGCACACTACCTTCATAAACGCGATATTCTTAGGAGTTCCCAGGGAGAAATTTCCAGAGCCCAGGAAAAAGGTGGTTAGAATCATTTTTGTCCGATTGAGATTGTGATTCAAGTCTGAGGCCATCTGAGTAAAACTACAATAACAATAATAAGTAACAGACATTGTACAAGCAGCAGACTGGNCGTCTCCAAAATTTAGTGTACCACGCCCACTTAACGGGTCTTCTAGTCTATAATATAAAGGAATAAGGCACTTATAGGAAAGTGGTTCCGCTGTATATGAATAACTCGACCAAATGGAGTTGGAGAGCCGGGATTTTTTGCAAAGTCGTAGATGGATAAATTCCGCTGTCGAACATCATTTCGGATTTTTGATTTAGGTCTTAGATTTTTTGTAATCGGCGTTCAAAGTTGGGAAAAGGGTTGCGAAAAACGACTATGCGATATAGGAGGAATAAGCGTTGCTAGGCGACGTTAGAGTTGCACGTGCATATTGGGTGAAAGTGCGCGCGCTTCACTGCTGTTGTCATTTCGTTGTTCCTTTGTTTTGATACGTTTCAATTTCGATGCTGTACTTATTTAATTTCTCTAATTCGCTCTAATTTAGTACACCACGCCCACTTGACGGGTGTTCTAGTATTTTTTATACAACGTACAAGCGGTTCTAGCCGCACACGATCGACTGGGCAATAAATATAATGCGTGCGCGCGGAGTAAAGTGAAATTGCGCGCGACTCTCTACAGAGAAACAAATACCGCGCGCTATATAAATGTACAGGTATCCCATTGCCACTTGTCACAACCCCTATTACTCAACACCATAACCCGAACGGGGGTGGGGGGGTCAGAGATTCAAATCATGAACATATAGACACTCACGCACATACACACACACAGTCTTGCGTATCACTGTGTACTACAGGAACTGTGCTGCTGTTTGTTTGTCGCTATTTGAGACCCCATTGAGTGCTAACGTTGAGGCTCAGAAACGGATAAGAAGACATACAGTGTACACCCTGTTTTTCTAAATGATTTGTGCAGGTCATCACAGTTCATCCCATATTATGGCAGATCAGCCCGATAAAACCTGTGTCAGAACTTTGAATATTACTTGCTGAGCGGTGTGCCGGGCTGGTAACGATGAGAATAGATCTGGATATGAGGACCAGTGAAGGAGAGAGCTACTTAACCATCTCTCAACAGATTCTCTTTCAATAACGACAAGGAGCACAAGGAGCTCTACTAGGAATGATGAGGACAGCTAATGCTAGCGCGGCAACTGTATGGACAATGTTCACAGCTCTAGACTAGGAGAGGCATTGTCTACCCTTATCAGTATTGGGAGGAAAGACTGGGTCTACAGGAATCAAATTCTGCTGGGTCTTCCACAGTAGTCCCCAGACAGTGGAATTAACGTGGATATTTTGGATATCACAGTGTATCGCGCGTTCCGTCTACGAAATATTAATTTGGTGGTGATTAATTAGTTCTATTTTTAGACATGCCCACCGCCATACCATCCAAACATCCAAACAATTATGTGACTGTGTCCCCTGCGTGTATTTGTTATGAAATATTGATACGCGTGTGTAACAACGTTATAATAATAATAATAAAATAAGTTGGTTTATACACAGTAACGAGGAAACATTATAAAATGCCATCCTATGCTCAACTGTGTGGAATAATTTAAAAACACGTCGTCACACGAGAAAAAATTGTTTCAATGAGAGAGTGTGAAAAACTTAGGAAACTCATTAGGTGTTCCACGACTTAGTGAAGTGACGTGAAATGATTTCAAACTTTATTGTATGAACGGTTGAATAAACAAGTTTTTAATTTTTTTTACATACGAACATTGTTAATGTGCGTGTGTAATTTCAGTGCACACTACCTTCATAAACGCGATATTCTTAGGAGTTCCCAGGGAGAAATTTCCAGAGCCCAGGAAAAAGGTGGTTAGAATCATTTTTGTCCGATTGAGATTGTGATTCAAGTCTGAGGCCATCTGAGTAAAACTACAATAACAATAATAAGTAACAGACATTGTACAAGCAGCAGACTGGTGAAACAGTGGACATCTCTCTTAGCAGTTCATTTTCGACTGTACATCTACTGACTACTGGGCAAAGAAAGGGCATGGAGGCGGTAACTGACGGTCTGATTTCAATTTTCAGAGTACAGGTGTTACTACAGAGCGATCCGACTAAGGCGATATAACAGCTACTACAGTCGCGCGTCTGATGTATTATATGGATTTGATATACTACATTACTTAACCACATAACTATTGCACTCGCTTGAACATTCAGTATGAAATATGCAATGATGGAAAACTAGATGCCTGGACTGTCCGCAGAGAATTGTGTCCAGCTATCATGGACAATGGGTAAGAGACAGGGATCAGGCTGCCATCTCCACACGGATGCAGATTGAGCGAGTCTGAAGTGCGACGGATGAGATGTAGCCCAGTGCCAAGAAAAAGAATCAACTATAATCATATGTCTAGTCAACTCCTGGAAAGGACATGCTTCCCATTATAATAGGGAGGTGTACATTGTACAAGTATGAGCAAAAGTGCTGGGGTGTTTGGGCATACGGAAGCCAAAAGAGTACGGTGAAGGATTTCTGGAACGTTCTCAGCCCGAGGTGTTAGCAGCAAGGGAATACTGGACAGCGAACAGTTTACACCCAGACCACCTGATGATGGCGACAAGAACAGTGGCTATGTACTGAACAATCATTCATTATAGAGAACAGAGAACAGTATGATTGGGAAATGGGTAAGCTCAAGATCCTTACTTAACCATATATTGGTCAATGAAATCTCACTACCAAGAAGATACAACCACGGGTATTCGAAATCTCTTGGAACATTTGCTCAGNTCTCTTTAAACGCTCATAACTTCTAAACCATAAAAGATACATTAATCATCGACCCCACGTTTTAAAGAAGAAAGATAGAACTTTACAGAGACGGCGATCAAAATCATCTCATACGGCTCCTGTGACGTCATTGTGACGTCACAGGATACTATAATAGCGAATATCAGTTTTGGCAGTTGATTAAATAGTGCCCCTCTTTGAACGTTCATAACTTCTAAACTATAAAAGATACATTGATCATCGACCCCACGTTGGAAAGAGGAATGATGGGGCTTTTCGAAAATGGTAATAATAATTATTCTCTGACGCTCATATGACGTCATAATGACGTCACAATATGACGAATACTGATAGCCCGCAAAATTAATGATTTTGAGATTGAAGATGCGTTTTTCGATATTAAACTTATCAAATACCGTGAAGTTGTTCATTGTCTGATAAATTTGATAACAGTNAAAAACTTAGGAAACTCATTAGGTGTTCCACGACTTAGTGAAGTGACGTGAAATGATTTCAAACTTTATTGTATGAACGGTTGAATAAACAAGTTTTTAATTTTTTTTACATACGAACATTGTTAATGTGCGTGTGTAATTTCAGTGCACACTACCTTCATACACGCGATGTTCTCAGGAGTTCCCAGGGAGAAATTTCCGAAGCCCAGGAAAAAAGTGGTTAGAAGCATTTTTGTCCGATTGAGATTGTGATTCAAGTCTGAGGTCAATGGCCATCTGAGTAAAACTACAATAACAATAATAAGTAACAGACATTGTACAAGCAGCAGACTGGTGAAACAGTGGACATCTCTCTTAGCAGTTCATTGTCGACTGTTCATCTACTGACTACTGGTAGAGAGGGCAAAGAAAGGGCGAAACGTGGTGCATGGAGGCGGTAACTGACGGTCTGATTTCAATCCTCAGGGTGTTGCTACAGAGCGATCTGACTAAGGCGATATAACGGCTACTACAGTCGCGCGTCCGACGTATTGTATGGATTTTATATACTTAACTACATTACTTAACTACATAACTATTGCACTAGCTTGAACGTTCAGTATGAAATATGCAATGATGGAAAACTAGATGCCTGAACTGTCCGCAGAGAATTGGTAGGAGACAGGGATCAGGCTGCCGTCTCCACACGGATGCAGATTGAGCGAATCTGAAGTGCGACGGATGAGATGTAGCCCAGTGCCAAGAAAAAGAATCAACTATAATCATATGTCTACTCAACTCCTGGAAAGGACATGCTACCCATTATAATAGGGTGGTGTACATTGTACAAGTATGAGCTGGGGTGTTTGGGCATACGGAAGCCACAAGAGTACGGTGAAGGATTTCTGGAACGTTCTCAGCCCGGGGTGTTAGCAGCAAGGGAATACTGGACAGCGAACAGTTTACACCCGGACCACCTGATGATGGCGACAAGAACAGTGGTTATGTACTGAATATCATTCATTATAGAGAACAGAGAACAGTATGATTGGGAAATGAGTAAGCTCAGGATCCTTACTTAACCATATATTGGCCAATGAAATCTCACTACCAAGAAGATACAACCACGGGTATTCAAAATCTCTTGGAACATTTGCTCAGTCTGTTCAGTTCAGTCCTTAACGATCCAATAACAATCACCATTCATAATACGCTTCTTCAATCTTCACTCTGCTCTACACCGATGTCTGTTAAATGATTTGTGTTACTAAGGCAGTTCATTGCTTAGATTTCAGCTTACGTGGTTTTAAATGATGAGGAAAGTCAAACCGTTCAAAGTTCTTGGAGCTAGAATAAGATCTTGTACATTTTGGACACTCCACTGCTTCTGTACGTAGATGAACCCGTTTAACATGTCTTATTACCTGAAGAGATATAGTACATAACTTTGCACGCAAATGTTGGGCAAAACAACAACAAATCACGTTGGAATAGTCTAAAACTCCATTTGAGGTGTCATATTAGAGGTGCTTGAACAGGTTTGCAGTCATAGAGGCATTGCTTTTCCAATTGAAGTCAGATTATATTTTTGACTTCACTTTAAATTTCAACATGAATCCAGCCTCAAATTTCATACTTGATACTTACAGCATTCTTTGATCCAGCATATTCACAAACAAAACATTTCACTGTTTGTTGGCCCTTACACTTGTGTACACTGAATCCCACCTCAGATTTGAATCCTCTCTTGCAATGGTCTGAACACATTATTTATAAAGCCTGACAGAAAAGTATACATGATTATGGTCACTGAATTATGTAGATTTTCAGATGGAATTCTTACCACACACTTCATGAAAAGAAATGTTTCAGAAAATAAAGATTCTTTTGAGACACCTTACCACAATGATAAAATGAACGAGGATCATTATGAACTGTTATCTGGTGCCGACGGAAGTCCCTTTCTCTAGTGAATGTACTGGAACAGTTATCACATGTCAACTTCGCCATGGATCCTTGAAGTAGAGAATTGGTCAAAAATTTATTTTTGTATAATGTGCATAGAATTAAAAGCTTCAAACATGTAAGGCTCCCTCCTTCTATAGAAAGTGCCAAGACAAACTAGAATAATATGTGAATGAAATGCCGACTGCTGCACATATCAATTCATAATTAAGGCATGTATTTAAATCATGTATTTAATAATTATTAGATAATTATAGGCCCTGTCTTTTGCCACTCAGGAAGAGCATGTCTACTAAGCCTCCATGCTCTGGCATGACTAGTTGTTTGAAGCAACAACTGGTATAAATGTGTGCACACCTACTGAAAACAGATGGACAGAAAAAGACATGCAGTTCAGCATGTTATTACAATGTGCATTTTAGATGAAATAGTGTAATTAATATAGTGTTTAATGCTTATGGCCCATGTACATACATATGCACAAGACCTAATCCTAAGTCAGAATGGAATTTTGTTGCTGATGCCAGCCACTTCAAAGCTTGCACTAATTTTTTGTATTACTATACTGGTCTAGAATTAGTAGGAAAGCAAATTTTGTAGGGTTTTTCCCTACCGTCGGCGCTGTGCAATTGTAATTCCATGCCAGGGATAAAATCCCGCCAGGGAGGGTAGGGAGAAAGGATTTTACTAAATTTTTTCACATGACTTATGTTTTCTCAGTTTCCTGACCCATCTCAAACCCTAACAATTACCCTAACACACAGGATACTTTCTTTTTGAATTGAATTGAATTATATTTTTACTGCACAATATCAATGAACATCAAATATATTTTGTTCTATAAAAGGACGCTTCTATGTTGTGCTGTCCTAACCCTGACCCTAACCCCAACCCTGACCCAAACCCTAACCCTGACCCAAACCCTAACCTGAGGGTTTGAAATGAGATTAAATGGAAGAATGTCTGGTCACGTGACCAAATCAGTTTCTCACCCATAACTCGCCAGGGAAACATTTTTACCCTACATCACATGGGGTGATTCGAAATCAGTACTTAAAAATACATTGATTCATGTCTGTTTTACCGAAAAAGAGACAAAATGAGAATTTTCACAAATTTATGGCGGTGAATTTAGTACGAGTGAGAGAGAAATCCTATGTCCCAGAAAGCAAATTACGATGAAACAAATAATTTATATTTCACAGCATCAGATCCTTATATTTATGATTTACATCATATTGTAATTGTGGATCGATGATAGACCCTGTCGAGAATTTCGTTTTGCGCGCGCGCGGCTCAAATTTATTCTCTCTTCGCGGCTTGCATCAGCTAACGCGAGCTTGTGCGCGCCGCGGCTCGCATCACCCGAGCTTCTGCGCGCGCGCTTCGGCCATCTGCATAAGCCAAAACGCGAACGGCCTGTTTCAGCTTTTGATGCACAAATCAAATGATAAATGAAGTTGTCGGGCGATGCCAGACCGCTGATGCAAGCCGCGAAGCGGCTTGCGTCAGCATAAGCGGCTGTCTGAGATCGAGAATAAGTTCGCGCCGCGCGCGAAACGAAATTCTCGACAGGGTCTATCATCGATCGACAATAAATGAAGTTGTAGGATTTCACCCTACCCTTGCTGGCGGGATTTTATCCCTGGCAAGGGGCGGATTGAAAATCGCGCGCACCGACGGTAGGGTAAAATCCTACAATAAATGAAGCAATGAATTATCAAATAAAATATTTAATGAGCATGAAAGATGCCTTATCTCGTGATGGAGCCGCGCGCGCCTACCTTGTACCTTTTTGCGGCTTGTCTCAGCTGACCAAATTATGCAGCATGGCCATGCAATTTAAATGTCAAACTATTATTCAGACTGAAAATTTCTATTCAGACTGAAAATTTCCATCACAGGATAATTATTAAGTAGAATGTTTGTATCAATCACACCATTTTTTGAATAGTGTGTCTTCAAAAGGTTTTTTTGAAAGTTTTTAAGATATCTCATGATATGTTAGGTGATGGCTTACCCAGGTAGAATCTGATGAACTACGTGAATTTATGTAAACTACATAAAAATATATAAATGCCCCTGATGCCTCCTCCTTCCCACCTCTACTGACTGCTGTTTAAGGCCTGTTCGTCATTTCCACCATTAATTAACTACTAAGACCTCTCTCTTAGCCCCTGTGTGCTGTTTTCTTCAGTGTTGTGAAGGTAGCAAATTTTGTATCCCACACTTTCACTCTTATATGTTGAGAGATTTAATTTGTATTATTCTCAGTGCCATGGTTAGATGACATTGGAAGAACATCGAGATGCAAAATGGACCAAATCAAGAGGTGACAAACATCTCTGACTTCAAAACATTAAAAAGTGTTCACCTCCCTAATGAGGCAGTCAAAGCTGATAGACCTGCATCAACTGGTTCTCCACATATCAAACATTTGAATCAAGGGGGTCAGAATATGGCATTCAACAATGCAATGTCAAGACCACCTATGTCTTATGAATTTAATAACCCCCTGCCAAGAACACCACCCCAGGTAGCCCAATCTTTGCGACCTGCTTCTTTGCCCCCAAGCCTTAACACGTCTCCTTCAAGGACGATTAATCAAGCAGAATATGAAAATTCGTTGAATAACAGGAATTTTCAAAATGTACCACAGTTGGTCAATCCTCGGGTAAATGGCTCTGCAAGGATGCCCTTTCCTTTCTTACCACCTCAGAGAAGAGAAAGTCCACCATTCATGCCTCCCCACCAAAATCCTTCCCCCAAATTATCAAGTGGTCCTACTCCTCCACCTAGACAGCCGTCACCTCAACAATTTCAGCAGCTTCCTCAACCCCCCTCTTTCCACCCTGTTAGCAGTCAAGCTGCACCTTTTCAACCTCCTCCTTTTCGACCACCTTTATCGTATCCTTCTCTCCAACCTCCTTCCACTCAACCACCAACACAGACAATGCCTTCTCCATCTCCGATTCAGCCACCACCTATGCATCCACCACCTTTACAACCTCCAATCTATCAAACTGCTGGTCCTCCAAGCCAGCCCCCTCAACAACCTCCTCCATCTGGCAATGTGTCAAGACTTGGTCCTGGAGGTTTGAGGGCAAAACGACCTGTACCTAGTTACAACACCCATCAACCTGTCAATGGAGCTAATGGTCAGTCAAGTCAATCCACAAGTTTGCATTCTCAACAGCCTCCTAATTCTGTCCAGCCAAAACAGGTGCCAAATCCAA
This sequence comes from Beroe ovata, assembly GCA_946803715.1. Classification (NCBI taxonomy): domain Eukaryota; kingdom Metazoa; phylum Ctenophora; class Nuda; order Beroida; family Beroidae; genus Beroe; species Beroe ovata. The sequence continues at coordinate 78,284 of CAMPET010000010.1, read as the reverse complement.
CATACCCTCCCAGCAGCATGCCACCAACATCTCAAAATCCACCCCAAGTGCCTATGGAGGATCCTGCTACTCAACGAATGAGACATATGAGTTTGTCCGAAATGTCATTTATCAATCTGATGGAACATAGATCAGTCTTACCCAAGGATGAGAAGGTAAACTGCTTACCAGCGCTCCCTCCAGATCTTCTGACTAAGAACAAGTATCCTGAACATTTCTGTTCAACTTTGAACACCATCCCCTCTTCGTCAAGTTTGTTGGGCAAAATGAAAGTACCTTTTGGCTTGATAATACAGCCATTCAAGGATCTTGGTAGTGAGGTTCCAGTTATTACACCTCCCATACCACGTTGTAAAGTGTGTAGAACGTATGTCAACCCATATGTCCAGCTTAATGATGGCGCAAGGCGTTGGAAATGCAACATATGTGCAAGGTTGAATGACATGCCCTCTGATTATTTCTATAGTGAGGATGGTAGGAGAGTTCCCTTTGATATCAACAGCAAGCCTGAATTGAATTCCTCTCTAGTGGAGTATATAGCACCATCAGAGTACACCACCAGACCCCCACAGGCTGCAGTTTATCTGTATCTCCTGGATGTGTCTCATGGTGCTGTTCAATCTGGCATGGTTAAGATGGCTTGCAAAATCTTAGAGGAGGAACTAGACTCAATCCCTGGTGACAGCAGGAAAAGCATCGGAATAATCTGTTTCAGCTCCAAACTGCACTATTTCAACTTGCATAAAAACTCTGGTCAGCCGCAAATGCTTGTGGTGGCTGATCTGGAAGAACCGTTTATTCCCACAATTGATGATCTGATCGTTAATATAAAAGAACACAAGCAGAAAGTCAAGGATCTATTGAACATGATTCCTTCCATATTCGCTGATTCTACAGATCCCGATTGTGCAGTTGGTCCAACACTTGCAGCAGCTAAAGAACTGATATTCCCATTCGGTGGAAGGGTGACTCTGCTCCTATCTCGGTCTCCATCTGTAGGTATTGGAACTATCAAACAGAGGAGTGATACTTCAAAGGTTGAGGGACTTTCACTTGCTCCTTTGGACGATTTCTACAAGACCCTTGCACTCGAGTGTACTCAGAAACAGGTAACTGTGGACCTGTTCCTGTTTCCTAACAGCAATATCGATGTTCCTACTATATCTGCTGTAGCTGAGTTTTCCAGTGGTTCAGTCTACTACTACCCTCAGTACCACTTTGAAAAGAATCCGGTCATGGCGGAAAGATTTGTATCTGAGTTTAGGCATTATGTCGTAAGACCAGTTGCATTTGAAGCAGTGCTCAGAATTCGATCGACTTCAGGGGTTAGCATTCACTCATTCTTTGGAAATTGTTTTGTGCGTGCTCATGACCTGATTGCTCTTGCTAACGTTAGTCCAGACGTTTCATTTGGAGTCCAAATCAACATTGATGATACACTTCATGAAAACAGATTGGCAATATTCCAATCAGCTCTCCTTTACACCAGTTCCAAAGGAGACAGGAGAATCCGTGTCCACACTCTTGCTCTGCCCATATCAAGTGATCCACAGACAATCTACAACAATCTTAACATGGATGCGTCTGTGTCACTGCTGGCCAAGCTGGCAGTTAACAAGTGTAACTCGACTTCTCTTGGTGATGCCAGAGAAGCCCTCCAATACTCGGTGATTGATCCCCTGATCAGATACAGGGCCGACCACTGCCCTTCCACCAAGATTCCTGGATCTCTGATGGTCCCAACTTCTCAACGGTTGTTACCTCTGTTCATCTCAAGTCTGTTGAGAAGCAAAGCATTCCGGTTACAGAATGTGTCGGTTGACGAGCGTTTCTTTGCTATGTTGCAGTTCAAAACGTTGCCAATAGAGGATATCATGCTCATGGTGTATCCCCGACTATTCTCCCTTCATAACCTCTCGGAATCATGGACCGACAAGACCGCTATCCCGCCTCGATTGTCACTGACAGCGGAGAAACTCACTCGACAGGGTGCATTCCTGCTCCAAACTCATGAGCTGTTTATCATCTGGGTGGGAAGACATGTCAGTGACATATTCGTGAACGCTGTCTACAATGCCAAGTGCCAGAGCGACTTACCTGAATTGAGAGTTGGATTGGATCACCATGACAACCCACTATCAGACTCTATCCACGATCTGCTGAGCTTGTTAAGCAAAGTCCGGAATGTTCCGTACACCATTGTTACTGTGAGAGAAGATTCTAGAGTGGGGCACATGTTTTTACAACACCTGGTTGAAGACAGGTCCGATGGACAGATATCTTATTACGAGTTTTTACAAAAAATTCAGCAGCAAGTCGGACGATGAAGATTTTTTCCTGGGCGTGTATTATGCTAATTGTCGATCATAGTCAGTGAGTTATTTTAGTGACCCTTCCATCCTTGATCTAGGAGTAGTTGTGGTGCTGTAGCTTACTCTATTAGATGTTCGACGTTCGTGATATGTTAAGAATCGAATATCGAGTCTGAGTGTTGCACGCATAAATTTGAGTTCTGTGTAAAAATTGTACAAAATGATGAGACCAACCCATGGTGTTTCTGGGGTCAAACGAGATAATATATCTAAATGAGAATCAGTGGCCCGATTTATGCTTAAGTGGCAGAGCTCTCTTGTTAGTCAAGCATATGATTTTAATAGCGTAACTTAAAGTTTTGGATTATTCAGATGATTATGTCTTCAGAAGGATATATGTATCCAATGAAAACGTGCCAGCTTTTTTCTTTCATAATTATTTTTCTTGATATGGTAATGAGTGCTTTGGTAGATAAATACAACGTTTATACGATTTTGTGTTTAAAAGGAAAAATTGATACTACGGTCACTTTCTCATGTAACTTTGATTCAGTCGATAGGTTGATTCGAGAATTCAAAACAGCAGTTGCATTAGGAGTTCTCATAATGGAAAAATTAGAGATTGAAAATAGAGAATCTGACTTCCCTGAACTTGATGAATGATTTTTAACAACATTTAACAAAATTTCTTTTCTCTTAAAAACGTGTTGAATGAATTGAAATGGATTAAATGTGATATTTTGTACCAATTTAGAAGTTGATGTGATTGGATTTAATTGCAGTCAATTAAGACCTCGTCTTGTCCAAACTTTTCGATGCTTCTAGAACAAAGTATATTTCTTCCTCATGGAATTTGTCTAATTTCCATTTCTACATTATAAACGATCATCATATACTAGGTGTTAGAATGGGTAAGCCAAGTGGATTGAAGACCGCCCGAAAACTCAGAGTTCGCCGACGTGACCAAAGGTGGCACGATCTGGGCTACAAGAAGGCTCACCTTGGAACCAGATGGAAGGCTAACCCTTTCGGTGGATCATCCCACGCAAAGGGAATCGTGCTGGAGAAAGTAGGAGTTGAAGCCAAGCAGCCTAACTCTGCTATCAGGAAATGTGTGAGGGTGCAGCTCATCAAGAACGGAAAGAAAATCACAGCATTCGTGCCGAATGACGGTTGTCTGAACTATATCGAGGAGAATGACGAGGTTCTGATTTCCGGTTTCGGTCGTTCCGGTCACGCTGTGGGTGATATTCCGGGAGTTAGGTTCAAGGTGGTGAAGGTTGCCAGTGTCTCCCTACTCGCCCTTTATAAGCAGAAAAAGGAGAGGCCTAGGGCTTAATTTTAATATATATCACGTGATTCTTATTTATTCATACATTGTTTCTCTTATTTCTACATTCGATAAAGTTTGACATATGTGTTTCGTTTGACGATCCAACAGAAGTTATTTAACCTCCATAAAGAATGTGGTATCAATACCCTCTATTTTCCGATAGTATGTTAATCAAATCCCCTGATGACGATCTTGACTTATGGTCTGACATCCTGAATGATGTGGGGACTGCATCCACGAACAAGGATAAAAAATGTCTTATGGTATTTGGCGACGAGTGCGTGGGCAAGACGACACTCATAGGCAGACTCCGATCAGAGACTCAGACCGTGACGCACAAACCTGGCATGGGATTAGAGTACTCCTTCCTTGATATCAAGGTTCATATTTCCGCCACACTTGATTGATTCCGAGCTGGATGTCACATAATGACATGGTGTCATTATGTCATTTTATGACATTCTCCGCCGCAGGACCAGTTCTCCGATGACGTCATATCTCGACTGTCAATCTGGTCGGTGAACAGTACTGGTATCAGTATGGAGTACACGCTGACAGACACACATCTGTCATACTCTGACAGCGGCTGGAACGGTATGGTCGTCTTTGTGGTCGACTTTTCGCAACCGTGGTGCTTGCTGGAGAGACTGGAGCACTGGATGGGTGTGTTGGAGAAACATCTCGCCAGTATCAAGGTGTGGACTGGATGTGGGTATTGGTGGGGAGTGTGGATGTGGGTATAGATGGGGAGTGGGTAGTGGGTGTGAGTATAGATGGGGAGTGGGGAGAGGGTGTGGGTATTATAGATGGGGAGTGGGCATAGATTGAGAGTGGGCAGTGGGTGTGGGTATTTGTGGGGAGTGAGTGTGAGTATAGATGGGAACTGGATGTGGTTATTGGTGGGGAATGGCTGGGGTATAGATGGGGAATGGCTGTGGGTTTAGATGGCGAGTGGGGAGTGAGTTAACACTCTCAACCCCAGATAGACGAATCGGAGAAGAGGGATCTGTGTAGCAAGTTGACGAAGTCACTCCAGGAGTACTGTTTACCTGGCACAGAAAGTAACAAGGACGTGCTCCTGCCGCTTACAGAGGGAGTTCTCGACAATAATCTAGGTACGAGGAGAGTGCCGTTCCCCCTGAGTTCTCGAGTATTGACTCACGTGTATTGACTCACTCGAGTATTGACTCACTCGAGTATTTGCCCATTGACTCACGTATATTGACTCACTCGAGTATTGACATGTGGTAGTACACGACGTATCGCTGTGCACCGGGGGCAGTTAGTTTAGTTCTCAAGTATTTGCTTTTGGTACTAAACCGTGTTCTCTAGAATCGAATCATGTTGAAACGGTACAGATTAAAGGGGCTCTTTGGTACTACAAATCATATTCACTACAGCACATGATTCCTGTAAGCTCACTTGGTATGACTCGTATAGAATATAATTCCGAGTTTGATTGACCCCGTTCCCTCTCGCTAGGTATCCCAATAGCAGTAGTCTGCACGAAGGTGGACACGATGTCCAGTTTGGAGAAGGATCTAGACTACACGGACCCTCACTTTGATCTCATTCAGTGGCACCTTCGGAAATTCTGCCTGAAGTACGGTGCTGCTCTGTTCTATGTAAATGGGAAGGAGAGCGCTAACGCAGACTATCTTTACAAGTTAGTCCTTGAGTAGTCTCTAGAATAATCCTCACTATGTGGGTACTGAGTTGTTTCGGTATGACTAAATGCAATATTGAGGTCCATCGGGGTCCATTAGACATCAATAGAGTTCTATGAAACTATCCTATGAAAGTTAGTCCTTTACTTCCTGGAATTTCTCGTCTATCGATAGATTTGCTTGATCGACGTAATGATAAATAGCGTCAGTAGAAACTGTAAAATTTATTTTTGGACATAATGACGCAGTGTAAGTTGTGCTTCTTATGCTTCTTAAATCATACCATGTCACACACTCACACACACACAGTACACACACACACACACACACACACACACCCTCACAATCTGTTTTATCGTTTATCCTGTTACATTTAAT
>CAMPET010000010.1:45609-72545 GCA_946803715.1 Beroe ovata | reverse complement strand
ACCCCAGGTATGTGGTCCACAAGATGTACTCACTACCGTTTGAGATTCAACCCAGTGTGATAGACAAGGACTGTCTCATGATACCGGCTGGGTGGGATACAGAACAGAAAATATCCATACTCAACGATACAGTCCGATCCTTCAGCTTGGAAGATCCGCTATCAGTGGTAATTAGTTAATTTGTCAATTAGTTGATCAGTGAACTAGTTTTTTCAGCTTGTTAGATTCATTTTAGTTGTACGATATGTATCCGTACTGATTGCAACATTTTGAAGTATTCAATTCACTCTGTTTTTAGTACNTTTAACCTCCATAGAGAATGTGGTATCAATAACCTCTATTTTCCGATAGTATGTTAATCAAATCCCCTGATGACGATCTTGACTTGTGGTCTGACATCCTGAATGATGTGGGGACTGCATCCACGAACAAAGATAAGAAATGTCTCATGGTGTTTGGCGACGAGTGCGTGGGCAAGACGACACTGATAGGCAGACTCCGATCAGAGGCTCAGACTGCGACGCACAAACCTGGCATGGGATTAGAGTACTCCTTCCTTGATATCAAGGTTCATATTTCTACCACGCTTGATTTATTCCGAACTGGATGTCACATAATGACATGGTGAGATCATGTCACTTTTTGACATTCTCCATCACAGGACCAGTTTTCCGATGACGTCATATCTCGACTGTCAATCTGGTCGGTGAACAGTACTGGTATCAGTATGGAGTACACGCTGACAGACACACATCTGTCATACTCTGACAGCGGCTGGAACGGTATGGTCGTCTTTGTGGTCGACTTTTCGCAACCGTGGTGCTTGCTGGAGAGACTGGAGCACTGGATGGGTGTGTTGGAGAAACATCTCGCCAGTATCAAGGTGTGGACTGGATGTGGGTATTGGTGGGGAGTGTGGATGTGGGTATAGATGGGGAGTGGGTAGTGGGTGTGAGTATAGATGGGGAGTGGGGAGAGGGTGTGGGTATTATAGATGGGGAGTGGGCATAGATTGAGAGTGGGCAGTGGGTGTGGGTATTTGTGGGGAGTGAGTGTGAGTATAGATGGGAACTGGATGTGGTTATTGGTGGGGAATGGCTGGGGTATAGATGGGGAATGGCTGTGGGTTTAGATGGCGAGTGGGGAGTGAGTTAACACTCTCAACCCCAGATAGACGAATCGGAGAAGAGGGATCTGTGTAGCAAGTTGACGAAGTCACTCCAGGAGTACTGTTTACCTGGCACAGAAAGTAACAAGGACGTGCTCCTGCCGCTTACAGAGGGAGTTCTCGACAATAATCTAGGTACGAGGAGAGTGCCGTTCCCCCTGAGTTCTCGAGTATTGACTCACGTGTATTGACTCACTCGAGTATTGACTCACTCGAGTATTTGCCCATTGACTCACGTATATTGACTCACTCGAGTATTGACATGTGGTAGTACACGACGTATCGCTGTGCACCGGGGGCAGTTAGTTTAGTTCTCAAGTATTTGCTTTTGGTACTAAACCGTGTTCTCTAGAATCGAATCATGTTGAAACGGTACAGATTAAAGGGGCTCTTTGGTACTACAAATCATATTCACTACAGCACATGATTCCTGTAAGCTCACTTGGTATGACTCGTATAGAATATAATTCCGAGTTTGATTGACCCCGTTCCTTCTCGCTAGGTATCCCAATAGCAGTAGTCTGCACGAAGGTGGACACGATGTCCAGTTTGGAGAAGGATCTAGACTACACGGACCCTCACTTTGATCTCATTCAGTGGCACCTTCGGAAATTCTGCCTGAAGTACGGTGCTGCTCTGTTCTATGTAAATGGGAAGGAGAGCGCTAACGCAGACTATCTTTACAAGTTAGTCCTTGAGTAGTCTCTAGAATAATCCTCACTATGTGGGTACTGAGTTGTTTCGGTATGACTAAATGCAATATTGAGGTCCATCGGGGTCCATTAGACATCAATAGAGTTCTATGAAACTATCCTATGAAAGTTAGTCCTTTACTTCCTGGAATTTCTCGTCTATCGATAGATTTGCTTGATCGACGTAATGATAAATAGCGTCAGTAGAAACTGTAAAATTTATTTTTGGACATAATGACGCAGTGTAAGTTGTGCTTCTTATGCTTCTTAAATCATACCATGTCACACACTCACACACACACAGTACACACACACACACACACACACACACACACCCTCACAATCGGGTTTATCGGTTATCCGGTTACATTTCATGCGGTTACATTTCATGCGTTTTATTCCTCAAGAGCTGTTGAAAATAACCATAATGTGACATTTCATGTACGTGTTTTATTTAAATCTAACCCCATTCAGCCCTCACCATATGACCTCACCGCATTTCCCGACTGTACTCCCCCTCACCCTCTGACCACCTCTATTCTTACCATTACCCCAGGTATGTGGTCCACAAGATGTATTCACTACCGTTTGAGATTCAACCCAGTGTGATAGACAAGGACTGTCTCATGATACCGGCTGGGTGGGATACAGAACAGAAAATATCCATACTCAACGATACAGTCCGATCTTTCAGCTTGGAGGATCCGCTATCAGTGGTAATTAGTTAATTTGTCAATTAGTTGATCAGTGAACTAGTTTTTTCAGCTTGTTAGATTCATTTTAGTTGTACGATATGTATCCGTACTGATTGCAACATTTTGAAGTATTCAATTCACTCTGTTTTTAGTACAGAGAATGAACAATTCCTCAGTTCTTATTGATTTCACGGAATTTTAACGTTACACTGAATCGAAGAGTGAGGCAAGGTCAAGCCTGTGATAGTGAATGGCACAGCTCACATGACCATTTTGATGTCCATTGACATATTCTGTCCTAAGTCCATACATCATACATATTCTACATATGAATAATACATTCGTCCCTAATTATCCATTATCCAATGATGCATATCGCTTTATCATAGCGCCTATGTATTCAGACATATGTGTGTACAATTGAGTGTGGTTGAGTGTAGCTATGAATATTTGGGAGTCAGTGCAGATAAAAGTATTGAGCGTTGTGTCTGTGTGAAATACACTATCTAAACGTACTTGCGTGACACGGGTAGACGTAAGGCGTAACAATTGTTGCCAATTTCAACTAAAAGAAGTTAACAACACTATATATAGTCACTCTTAGCTAGAAAGTGGATTATGGATCCAAATCTCAACCCGCCCACAGGTGGTCCCGAAGCCACTGAGTCGCCGGACTGACACCACGTCCCGCGAGGTGAAGGCGGAGGATGACCAGGGATTTCTAACCCGCATGCAGAGCCTCCTCCAGAACCAGCGACCCGCCGCTGGCGCCCGGACAGCTAAAGCAGTTACAAACCCGGCCGCGGGTCGAACTGCACTTCCCTCAACCCCGTGAGTGGATTGGACCACATCGGAGTGGTGCAGCTCATTAATTAATGTCGTTAATTGACAATAGTACGATATGGGTGTGTGTATGTGTTCTGTGTGTTCTGTGTGTGTATAGTGGTGTGGTTTGCAGCTAAGTGATTACATCCACTGAACCCCCTCCCGTTAAACAATTATCACCATACCCCCCTCTTTTTAACAGCGGTGGAGCGGCGGGAGGACCAGGAGAAAAGGACGGAGTACTCGCTAACTTCTTCAACTCTCTCCTCAACAAGAAACCCGGACCAGGGGCTGCCGGCACGGGTGGTGCCAGACCGACGGGCGCTGGAGGCGCGGGCGCACCTCGTACAGGTGCAAATAACCCGCCCAGTCCGCGACAAGCGCCTATTCGGCCCAGCGTGCGCCCGCCAACTTCTGCTGGCGAGACGCCAACAAAACAGCCGCCATCGTGAGAGAGGATTGTATGGTGGATATAGAATGTATAGAGTCAGAGAATGGCGGTTATTAAAGCATGGTGGAATCAGAAACAGTCGAATTTGGTCTGTGACCAGTACATAAAATAGTTTTCATTTTATTTGTTTAGTGTGCTAATTTTTGAGTGATTTCATTTAAAAAACGGCGCCTAATTTTGAATGGTTTTTATCACAGCATGACAATCTTACTACTTATAATTCGTCCTCATATATATATATATATGTATGTCTGTCCGGTTTTCCTTATATACTACGGGTCTCGGGATCTGACACCACTCGGTACCCAATCAAGCATGCTAATTGGAATGCCCATGACGCTTGACACCACTCGAAAACGGGGAGCATGTTGAACACCACACGTCTGACATCACTTGAGAATGGACAGCATTTCGACATCACAAAGGAAGATTGGAGACAGGAATACTCGATTACTATCTACACTTAAACTTAAGATACGACTATCATTGCACTAAGATTCAAGATTGTATTGTAACGTTGAAAATAGTATAGGGCTATCAGAATAACAGAGGCCGCGGGTCCTGCTAGTAATGTTAATTTAGCGGATAGACTGTACGTTAATACGTTAATCGAAGGGCACATATTCGACATTCCTGACAGTTTTTTGTGCGCCTACGAACTTTTTATGTATTCGATATCTCGAATCCAATTCTATTATGGATCAAAGGATCAAATATTTTGATGGACTATGTATTGGAATTTTTATGTACAAATCGTGTAATATAGCGAGACATAATGTTGAAAGGAAAGCTTTGATTCATTTTGACTATTGAAACTGTCCAGCTGTTGAAGTATACGTGGATGGGACATATTTCCATCATTAACTAGAAAGACTAGCAAAATTTCACAACAATGTGGTTAAAGTAATAAATCTTCTGCACAAATCGTCATTTTTGCGCGCGCGGCGCGTCACCACCATGGTTAGCGGATTGAGCTGTGCTAACAGTAACATCGATCGTCTGTAATTTAAGTTGAAGGACAAGACCAGAATAGCCGTGATAATGACTTGAGTAGCTGCTCGGCTGTAATTGATGCAGCGATATATTCAAAGCTCTATTGTTTTTCAAGCAGCGATAATTATTCCAGAATCCAGACGCTCCTCGGCGGAGGCAATTTCATGTACGACTCGACACAATTCATAATTCGATTGTGCTAGGGTGAGATCAAATCGAATATTACAATGCTCAAATTGTGACAAATCAATATCAAGAACATACAGCTTTAACTTTTGCCTACTACTATAATACTTTGTAAATCGAATTTACCGATTAAATTTAGAATGCAAATCAGTCCATACATGAAAATCAATACAGTTTCCTGAATTTTCTGAAATTGTTCTAGATTGATGAAACTAGAAGGTCGTTGATATCTGGATTGTGCGACCTGGCGGAAATCTTCAGGTTCACAGCACCGTCAAACACCATCTTAGTGGTAATCAAACACTCGTTACCATCTGAAAGAGTATTATGATTAATGGGTGCGTTTTTATGCAATGTATTGGAAAGAAATGTATTGGAAAGCAATGTATGTTGGAAATTTTCATCTCTTACGAAATGCATATCGTGCCCTCCTCTCAAGCATACCGGATAATATCCGAACTAACCTATATACTGTCCAGCTAGAAGTAGGACGTGGGAGTTTTTACCGTCAGCAACACGGTCACTGCGTTCACACGGCTGCATACCAAAGAACTTGACTAGTTGCTCCACAGCGTCTGGTGGAAGTGGAAATTAGAAATATGAACCAGCCTCTGGGATATTAAGAGTAGAAAATTGTGATCGAAAAGCAGGGAAAACGGTGAGTATAAATGACCATATCCCAAACCTTGAAGAGACTTGGCAGCACTCAGCGTGTAAGTTTCATCAGCCTGGTTCTGGGGGTCCATCTCCTCCCAGCTGGCTATGAAGTTAGTTTTGAACACCCTTTGGAAGAGAACGTTCACCCCGACCTCCATATCCTCGAGAACATATTCATCCTCATATCCGACATCGTCAGCCTGCCCCGTGGCCGGGTCACAGTCCTTGACAAGGAACTTGAGAGTACAAGAGAAGGTGGTCGGCACAAGGGACGGATCGTCGGGGAGCTGGAGTAGCGTGTAGCAGGTACCCGGGCTGTTGTAAGTGAGGAGGGGGCAGGGCAGGTGACNCGTGCGCCCGCCAACTTCTGCTGGCGAGACGCCAACGAAACAGCCGCCATCGTGAGAGAGGATTATATGGTGGATATAGAATGTATAGAGTCGGAGAATGGCGGTTATTAAAGCATGGTGGAATCAGAAACAGTCAAATTTGGTCTGTGACCAGTACAGAAAATAGTTTTCATTTTATTTGTTTAGTGTGCTAATTTTTGAGTGATTTCATTTAAAAAAGGCGCCTAATTTTGAATGGTTTTTATCACAGCATGACGATAATGTTAATTTAACGGATAGACTGTACGTTGAATACGTTAATCGAAGGGCACATATTCGACATTCCTGACAGATATCTCGAATCAAATTCTATTATGGATCAAAGGATCAAATATTTTGATGGACTATGTATTGGAATTTTTATGTACAAATCGTGTAATATAGCGAGACATAATGTTGAAAGGAAAGCTTTGATTCATTTTGACTATTGAAACTGTCCAGCTGTTGAAGTATACGTGGATGGGACATATTTCCATCATTAACTAGAAAGACTAGCAAAATTTCACAACAATGTGGTTAAAGTAATAAATCTTCTGCACAAATCGTCATTTTTGCGCGCGCGGCGCGTCACCACCATGGTTAGCGGATTGAGCTGTGCTAACAGTAACATCGATCGTCTGTAATTTAAGTTGAAGGACAAGACCAGAATAGCCGTGATAATGACTTGAGTAGCTGCTCGGCTGTAATTGATGCAGCGATATATTCAAAGCTCTATTGTTTTTCAAGCAGCGATAATTATTCCAGAATCCAGACGCTCCTCGGCGGAGGCAATTTCATGTACGACTCGACACAATTCATAATTCGATTGTGCTAGGGTGAGATCAAATCGAATATTACAATGCTCAAATTGTGACAAATCAATATCAAGAACATACAGCTTTAACTTTTGCCTACTACTATAATACTTTGTAAATCGAATTTACCGATTAAATTTAGAATGCAAATCAGTCCATACATGAAAATCAATACAGTTTCCTGAATTTTCTGAAATTGTTCTAGATTGATGAAACTAGAAGGTCGTTGATATCTGGATTGTGCGACCTGGCGGAAATCTTCAGGTTCACAGCACCGTCAAACACCATCTTAGTGGTAATCAAACACTCGTTACCATCTGAAAGAGTATTATGATTAATGGGTGCGTTTTTATGCAATGTATTGGAAAGAAATGTATTGGAAAGCAATGTATGTTGGAAATTTTCATCTCTTACGAAATGCATATCGTGCCCTCCTCTCAAGCATACCGGATAATATCCGAACTAACCTATATACTGTCCAGCTAGAAGTAGGACGTGGGAGTTTTTACCGTCAGCAACACGGTCACTGCGTTCACACGGCTGCATACCAAAGAACTTGACTAGTTGCTCCACAGCGTCTGGTGGAAGTGGAAATTAGAAATATGAACCAGCCTCTGGGATATTAAGAGTAGAAAATTGTGATCGAAAAGCAGGGAAAACGGTGAGTATAAATGACCATATCCCAAACCTTGAAGAGACTTGGCAGCACTCAGCGTGTAAGTTTCATCAGCCTGGTTCTGGGGGTCCATCTCCTCCCAGCTGGCTATGAAGTTAGTTTTGAACACCCGCTGGAAGAGAACGTTCACCCCGACCTCCATATCCTCGAGAACATATTCATCCTCATATCCGACATCGTCAGCCTGCCCCGTGGCCGGGTCACAGTCCTTGACAAGGAACTTGAGAGTACAAGAGAAGGTGGTCGGCACAAGGGTCGGGTCGTCGGGGAGCTGGAGTAGCGTGTAGCAGGTACCCGGGGTGTTGTAAGTGAGGAGGGGGCAGGGCAGGTGACCCAGGACTCGGTAGTTGTCATCCTCAACATGGACACTCACTTGTTCTAGTTGTTGATCTGCGGGAGAGGAATAAGGGGTCTGAGAAGGAGTTGAATAGAGGGACGTTACTGTGTGAAATATGTCCCCTTTTGAGCGTGAAGGCCCTTTCTGAACCTGATTACGTGAAAGGGGGTTGTTGTGAAATTGTACCTTGCAAGGTGTTGGTCACATCAAACTGTAACACAAGGTGCTGTTGGAAGGTGTGCACATTACACTGCACATAATACTCTGTCTCACTCTCAGACAGCTCAAGAGGTTTAGGACTACTCTTGAACAGGGGGCCCAGTCTACCAAACTCGGGAATCTCCGCCAGCTTCTCGGCAAGTTCTTCCTGGCGGGTTTTTGTGGGGGCTGCGGGCTTGCGCGGCTCAGCCATAGCTGTGTCGTCTGTCTTGGAGCTTGGAGTTACCTGCGAGGGGTGGTAAGTTTATGCATGACGGTTTCTTTGGTGAAGATCTCCTAGCTTGGTGCGGTTCATTGTATCCTCTTATCATGCTATGATAAGCGTTTCTATCCAGATTTGGGGATGGAATCTTACCTCAGCTGGGGAGGTCGTGATAGGAACTTGGTTGAGATTGAACGGCTGAGCAGATGGGTTCTCTATATAGTGAACCAACAGACTTTGTAGTCCTAGGGGTCATGAGAATCTAAGGACAAGGGACAAACAAGTAGCTTTCACAAAATAGATTAATGGAACAAGCAGTATAAGCATGAAATGTAATCCAAAGTCTTATCTATAAGTATAGTAATAGAGGTGTATGGGTATACAGCAAACATAACAAAATACTGGATATCGATTTTCTAATCCAAGGATTGGCACAAGAGATGTAACACAGCATAAGATTTCACTGCACGTCTTACCGACAATGCTAGCTTGCAGGTTATCCAGAATGTAGTAGTTGATGAGGGAAGTATTGTTAGTCTCCAAAACATGGAGATAGAATGTCGCCCTATCTCTTACCTGATGAGTTGATAAAGTCACAACATCAGCGATAAACCGATTATTTGATGGGAATCAGGCAACAAAATCACTGTCAACCGAGCACACAAACCTCATCATGGGAATCGTGCAGACAACGTCTCAACAGCACCAAGATGGATGGTTTCAGGTCAGGACACACAGCTCCAAACTTTGCAAGCGAGGTCACAGCTGCAGCCCGGACCTGAATGTTAAATCAGAACGTCAACTTTATCATTCAGTCAAATTCTGACATGATTAGATACAAATACTACTTTGTCAAATAGATACAAATAGATACAAAAAGTAGATTCAAATAGATACAAATACTACTTTGTCAAATAGATACAAATAGATACAAAAAGTAGATTCAAATAGATACAAATACTACTTTGTCAAATAGATACAAATAGATACAAAAAGTAGATTCAAATAGATACAAATACTACTTTGTCAAATAGATACAAATAGATACAAAAAGTAGATTCAAATAGATACAAATACTACTTTGTCAAATAGATACAAATAGATACAAAAAGTAGATTCAAATAGATACAAATACTACTTTGTCAAATAGATACAAATAGATACAAAAAGTAGATTCAAATAGATACAAATACTACTTTGTCAAATAGATACAAATAGATACAAAAAGTAGNGCTTTTGTGTAGCCCGTACCCCTCGACATGACAACACATCGATACCTGTATCTTGTGATCCAGGGTTAGCTTCCAAAACAGCGATGATTGTGTTAACAATAGCCTCCTTGTACTGGTATCCTCCCTGTATAGTATGATGTACAGTTATAATTCCGTGATAGATATGAATCGGAATTACTCGGAATTTTTTGAAAAAAACGTATCGGGAAAAACGGAAGAATTAACCTCTTCTCTTAGCATAGTTGAGCAGAGATTTATCATAACATCATGTTTATTTGGGAACTTGATGCAAAGCGACTGGATAGCCTTCACCACAATTATCTTAAACTCATCGGGGATCTCCGACATAAAGCTCTGTATTTGTTTCATCAATCTCTCGATACTGCCCTCGTTACCCGTCTTGAGCAGGGTTGTTATGGCGAGGGTTGCTATGCTACGGTTGCTGTCGGAGATGAGGTGCTCCAAATCCAGGTTACACATGGTCACGGAGCTCGGGTATTTGCTTGCAACCTGGGATCAGACGAAATTGTGTTGAGAATTTGTGAACGGATAACCGTCACCATAGTTTGTTGATGAATGAACTAGACATTGATGAATGAACTGAGTGTTCACGCATGAATTTCACATGATACCTTGTTAAGTGTCTTCACAGCAGCGAATCTCAGTGTCGGTTTGGGAGAAGATAGGAAGAGTTGGAGTACAGAAATTGCCGGAGCTATGTCTTTCCCGGTTAGGTTTGGCAGATTGCACAGCGCTCTTGCAGCTTCGTATATCACTATCTCAGATTTGTGTCTCAGACAGGATTCCAGAAAGTCGATCAGGGACGAATTTGTACTGGGAGATGGTGCGATTGTGAGACAATCGGACGATACTGTTACCAGGTTTGGTACTTACTTATTTGGATCATCATATTAACAAATTTCATTTCCACAAATCAGTCAGCCTTTTTTGAAAAAATAAGTACAATGGAGAACTAGACTAGCTTGAATGTTGTTGTAGTAATTAGTGACATTATGGTCCTTTGTTAGGTAAAAGTGCTGCGCGCACGATAGCGCAGTGCGCGCAGTGAAACCACGTCATACGCGCGCGATGTGTCTTCGGTTTCCCAATAATTTTTTCGAGAAAATCTGATAACAATTACTGAGAAGTGTGACAACTGGGCTACTTTGACTACGTTTTAAATGCATGTTTACTCACTCTTGTTCATTTTCCTCGATGACTTTACAAGCTATTCGGATCTGAAATAATTCATTCATGAATCATCGTCAATGTATGTTGTATAATGTTTACTGTATATGTACCTCAATTGTCATGTTTCTACTGAGTACATTTAATCATTAAATAGAACTTAATCGAGAAAACATGTAAACAACAATATGAAAGACATTCAGTCCGTGTGATTTACCAGTAAACAGGAAGCGTATGGTGACTTGACACCACCCTTCGTGTATTTTGCTAGAAGTTTTGACACCGCTAATCTATCGTGTTTCTTCACACTGTACATCAAGCCTGCAGAGGAGAAGAACGTTTTAGAAACATTCTCTGTTATCGGTAATATTTGAATGACCTGATAGATATCGTATTTTACTTCAGAGAAACGCTCATGGAATGATGTACAACATTGCACCTCTCTCTCATGATCAATGGTCAACAACGAGAGAATGTACACTATACACAATACATTGCAAATGGTAAACGCTGTACACTACAAATTGTACATAGAACTGTACACTTTATGCCTATTGGACACTGAACCAATTGTACACAACTTACAGTGGATACTGTACAGTGCACACAGTTCATTGAGAACTGTAGAGTGCACACTATATACTGTACACTGAATACTGTAATCTGTAAAATGTACACTTTCCAGTGTACATTGTACACTGAAAACTGTAATCTGTACAATGTACACTGTACAGTGTACTAAGTCCACTTTACACTTACCTAATGCATGGTATTGTACGATGATGTTGTCACTATTGAGAGCTTCGTTTATCTCATTTGTCCATCTCTTCACCATTTCAGCTGGATCTGAAACACGTGATATCATAACACGTGATATCATAACGCGTGATATCATAACGCGTGATACCATAACGCGTGATACCATAACACGTGATATACTGATATCATAACACGTGATATCATAACACGTGATATACTGATATCATGACATGTGATATCATAACGCATGATATCATAACACGTGATATCATAACGCGTGATATCATCACAGACGCATGTGTGATTCATGTCCATCCCCATTTCCACAAAAACAAATTCTTAACAACTTTATCAAAACGAAACCAAATATCGTTGCTAATCTGAGAACTGGACACTGAACAAATCACACTCCCTTCACTGCTGCATATTTCATACATATCCACTTACTGTTGTCTTTCCCCAAGTGCAGGGTTGACACGAGGGCAGCTGAGCTAACAGCTGGGTTCCGATCCACAAGAGCTTGCTTCAAGTACCTCTCAATAGCCGTGAGCATGGTTATATCGGTTATCTTACACAGTGATCTGATAGCAGTTGCCCTGTAACCGTCCTCACGGCCAGTCATGTCCTTTGTCAGACTGACAGGGAGCTGAATTAGCATAATCACATACACTCATAATATGATGCGCTGATAAGTTATCGGATTCCTAAACTATTAACTTCTCTACGATTTTGTCTAACGAGTAATTCACTCCGATATGAACCAATAACAGCGTCAACTGTTCCAAAACCTGGCTGATACCCATGTCACCGTTCTAATACCTGCTCGTAGCAATAATAGCATCGTCAGGTGCTGTAGGAAGCTCCTTGATTACAAGATGAACCATTCGACGTAGAGTTACATCTTTACATTGAAACAGCCGGGTCGTAGCAAAGAAAGCTTCACGAGCCTCATTTTGAGTCAACTGTTCACCCTGATGAAGAAGTGGTATGTGTCATCACTTGTTATAATCATGATATCACGTGTTAATTACATGTTAATCACGAACCTGGTTTATCATGTAGATTATCTTTGCCAAGACATGGATACACTTCCGTGCACTAAGCGGTGTTTCGTTGAATGTGCGAGTCTGGGCAGTAAAAATGGTTGGGAAAATTCAATTTTATTCAATGGTTCCTTGTATGATACCAGGGGCCCTATACTTTGGTTTATTATCATATAAGATTGCACTAGGTAGTTAATGGAGATATGACGAATTAAAATAGATTGTTTAATCATGTAATGTCATAACAGAGAAATGATGTCAATATACGACTCCTCTGACGGCAGGTTTCACATACCTCATGCAGCACAGCTGTCTTCTCCAGGGATAAGAAGGGTGTGATGCCTCCTGCAAAGACGGACTGTTGAGGGTTAAACGATATTTAACACAACAGAGAATGATATTATACACGAGGCAGGATTACTGATGATTCAACTATATTGAGCTATTTGACGTTTCTGAAAAACCACATTTTGCAAGAAAAGTGCTTCGCAGAAACATCGCGCCTTACTCTTCTCCCATTGACCATTGACAAACTCAAACCCTGATCGAACTATTTGATGATTTTGGGATCATGATTATAATAACCAAAACATTAGGCTTGGAAATAACATTGAAGTGGTTTACCTGAGTCGTCATCTTTCTTATCTTTCTTCAAGCCGAGCATCATTTTGAATTCTACAGGGCAGTTGTTATTTCATCAAAATATCAACACAACTTCTGATCTGATTCATAGAAAAACTCAGGAAGTAGAGAAGTTGGTTTTAAGTGAACAGCCGGTACAGGTTAGGGGTTCAAATAAATTTATAAATATCAATCAATTTACAACAACTAATTCAAAACACTCGAGATTCATTTAACTGCAACCATTTCATTCAGTTGCTTCGGGTTCAATAATAGCACCATCTTTATTCGTCTACTTATTGGAAATTCCAGCCCGCCTTTTATGACAAACAAAAGCCATCACAACAATCGTAATACTACTTAATAAAGCAGATCTATGAACAATCAATGTCTGTCAAACGAAATCACTCTGCTTCTATCTTTGTTCAATGTATCAATTCACACTGACTATCTTATATTCATCTCCATTTTGTTACGCCTCTGCAGCATATGGTTCACATTGCATCAAAATTGAATTTAGCATTGAACTTTCTCTTCTCACGCTCATCCTCTTTCTTCTCCTTGATGTGTAAGATGAGAATTATTATCATGGAGATGATACAAAGAACTCCAAGAACAATGAGAGTTGACCATAGTGTTTCCCCAGGAACAACCATCATTACCAGTCTCCAAACATCACCCAGAGGTTTTGCAAAGACTTGCGTATTCGGGATCAGCTGGTCAAAGTGGAACAAGTCCACTGTCCTGTCAGCTTGTCGGGTATTTCGGTAGGATACCTCAAGATATTGAATGTAATTTGCTTGAGGACCAAGACCAAATAAGGTGTATGGAGGTTGGAGAGAGGAAGTCGTAAGCTGTGAGCCTTGGCTACTATACCCAACCTGGGGATTACCTTTGTAGTCTTTGGTGAAAAAGAAAGAATTTGCTCCTATCATTGTTGTGGATTCCGAGTCACAACCCAGACAAAGAACAGTAACTTTCAGAAAGAAGGTATCTAGTGGTTCAACTGTTTGGAAAAAGTCCAGAGAAAACCGAGTTGTGTCATCTTTACCCCTCCCAACTAAAAAGAATTGATTAGCTCCAATACCTAGGGCATCAACAGGAGCGATTGCATAAGGACTGAATTCATCACTGCTGACGGTAAATTCATCCCTCCATTCAATCTCAAAACTTCTCCCACCAACAGCACTAGGATCATCTATGTTTCTGAAAATCACAGGCTGTGCTTGATTATCAACTTGGAGAATCCCAACTAAATCAATATGCCCATCGGAGTTGTAGTCAGCTGCTCTTAGGACATAATTAGATCCATAGATATCAGATGACCTATCAAAATCTACAAAACCATAGGTGGCTTTATCATGTTGAAATTTATCAAATACATAGAGGTCCATTGAGGTAAAGGCATTGAAAGTATATTTTTCACAGCTATTTCTATAAACTCCACAGCTGTCAGTTGATTTTGGATTACAGGGCTCACTATAGAAGATCAGTATCCTGCTTGTATGACAGTACCCACTACTTACATCAGAACAACCAGCAATTACAATGTCACTTTTACCATTCCCGTCCATATCAGCAATTATGGGAGCACTGTATTTAGACAAGGCTTCAGGAACTACAGCCTGCCAAGTTTTTTGCAATTCTTTTTGATTTGATTCATAGAACTCTACTAGTGATGATCCATTCTTGAGTTTGGTCATCATGAACAAATCTGCTTCACAATCCCCATTCAAATCTCCATAGGCATATGCATTTTCAATTGCAGCAAAGTCTATCTCAAAGTCTGAGTCAGGAATAAGATGTTTCCTGTAGGTTCCAGGGTTGTTATTGTCGTTGATGAAGAAGTACCTTTTGTCATCTAATGCACAAATAAAATCAATGAAAAGGTCCCCATCGTAATCAATCAAATGTGGAATGTCTGAAAAAGTTTCATTTAATGTAGTAACAGTTGAAAAACTTTCTTCAAGGTTCCAGACAATCACAAGTTTGAAATCTCTAGGCAGTCCTGCCTTTGAAAAGACAACCATAACATCAGTGTTCTTATCACCATTGAAATCAGCAGGTATAACTCCCGCTATTTTATACCCTCCATCCAATATAAACTCAGATTTGAAGCTATATTGATATCCATGTGGTACATAATAAGTACCATTGCTGGCATCATAGGATCTCACAAAAATCTCATCATGTTCTGGACCTACTAACACCAAATCAAGTCTCCTTGAATTAGTCAAAATGTTTGTCAAAGATGATAGCTGAAAATTAGTATCAAAATCTTGCAGCAGATTTGACTGTCGCACAAAGTCAACAGCTAGAAGTGGCAAGAATAGTTGGAAAGTCAATACTGCTTGATGTAGATTTATCCAAAATGCCATTCTGTTTTTCAGTCCACCATCATCTATTGTGAATGAACATCCTGAAATGATAAAATCTGATAAATAGTCCCAATAGTTGATTGATCCATTACAATTTGATTGGTTGTAGGATAACTTCCTACCCTCGCTGGTGGGATCTTATCGGGCGGAATTTCAATTGTGCTGTGCCCATGGTAGGGAAAACACCACAATTTGATTGGAGATTGAAGTATTATTACTGCATGATAACCATCCCTATTCAAACAAGACTGGGATAAATAATGCTTCCCTGAAACAAAATAACTTTAAATTGCTGGATGGACCCTTTGACAGCTTTTTATGGAGAACACTGCAATTAAAACTATTAGTCTAACTCACTGATGTTAATGCCCCTTTTCTTGGCCACATTAATCTAGCATTGAATCTCTAAATAACTTGGACCTTCAATCTTATCTAAAACTAAGAATGGCACATGTCAGACATTGTCTGCACACATGGTATTGGCATTATTCTTTTATTACTGTTCTAAAAGGCATTTAAACTCTCCCATGTTACTTTCAATGTTGGATGATCTCAATCCACAGTAATAGTGTTATAGGATAGAATTGAATAATGGTATTGAACCATCACAATTTTCAAAGTGTCGTAATAAACCATAAACCCAGTTAAAACACCACCAATAGCTGCTAAAGTGTCCATATTACTATGAATAGCTACAAAGCAAAGAAAAGACTGTATGAAGGTTAATAGATATTAATACCATTTTCCTTAGTGACAAAAGGATTTTGTTGACTTTAACCTTATCTTCCAAATAACTGCAAGTCAGTAAACTCCTCCTACAACTCCCAGTCCCTTATTTGAACAGATTGTATGATAAGACTCTACTTTCTTATTCACAATCTTGAATGCTTCAATTAAGTCTCCACTCAATTCAACCAGACAACTCTGTCAGCCATTTGCTATTGGTAGAGGAAGTGTGCCAAGGCCGCAAACCACTTGATCCGCCTTGTGAAACGGCGCTGCACCCCCTCTAGCTCCAAAATTTTAGCCCAACTCGCTTGCCAGATACTATTTGTCCACTGGTCTAGTGTTCTCGGGTGTTGACAGATAGCATTCGGCAAAACACAGGCATGCACATTGCACATGAACGAGAAGGTTGAAATGAATGTTTCTTTCAAAAATACATTCAATAATCTATCCTTCTCAAACACAGTCATACTCATAGGTCTTACCTGTACGATCTAGCTACGCTAGTATGCTAGTTGTAGGATTTCACCCTACCCTTGCTGGCGGGATTTATCCCTGGCAAGGGCGGAATCAAAATTGCGCGCACCGACGGTAGGGTAAAATTTGTGCACACGTTGCGCGCCCCTGTTCTACTCAGTGAACTGAAAAGTCGTAGTCCAAACCACGGAGACGCGCAGCGCGCGCGGAGTATTTGGGTCACGCAGCGCGGGAACAGTGAAATTTTACAATATGCTAGGCCTTGCTTGGCTGTTGGGAGCCCCTACTCTGACTTAGAGAACAGAAAAGTCCTAGTCGTTGTCAGATGTTACCTGACCGCGCGCGCCTTCACCGGGGGCCGAAGGATATGCTTCGATTTTTGATTTCTGTCTTTACACATAAGATTAAAAGTACTTATTAAAGTTAAATTTGTCTCCAAATCAAGTTTCGGCCTTCGATGAAGGCGCGCGCGTTGTCTGGCGATGCTAGACCGCTGATGCAAGCGGCGAAGAGAATAAGTTTGAATTTGCGCCGCGCGCGCGCAAAACGAAATTCTCGACATACAGGGTCTATTATACAGGGTCTATTATATATCATCGATCGCGGACAAGCTTGTCAATCGACGATAGCCCCTGTCGAGAATTTCTTTCGCGCGCGCGCGGCGCAAACTCATTCTCACTGAGAATGAGTTTGCGCCGCAGACAGAAGCGGCTTGCTGGCGCAAGCCGCGCCGCTTCGCGGCTTGCATCAGCGGTCTGGCATCGCCCGACAAGGACACCGAAGGGCGCGCCGCGCGCAAGAAACAGTGGCTGGACAGATAACATCCGGAAACAATTTCATTGGTTCCTAAGTGCAACTGCAAAGGAAATTACTAATTAAATTAGATCTTGATCGAGATTCGCCGAATACAAAATTGACCCAAATATACACTTTAAATCTCACTCTCTGACTCTCAGTCAGTTTCAGTTTGTACTTGCAGTTCTTACCAATGCCACTCCCACTTGTTCTTGCCACTCACCACTGGCACTAGCATCACCTCGTGCAGAATTGTTTATCTTTTGGAAATGGGATTTGGACACCGCAAGATTGTAAGTGTAAGCGTCCTTATGCTAAAACTAGAAGTCGCTTCACAATCACATGATCATCTTGATGTTGCACCGGCGAATACATCAACCTCCTAGTTCTATGTCTATAAATTTCAAAATCAAGCTTATATAAAATTAAATGTTCTAATGAAATCTTTCACACACAATCCATATTCAGACTGTTTCTCAATCCATGGTGCATGTGTTTTTTTGCAGAACCTGAGACTCGGTTTCCAATTCCATCATCAGTCACGGAGCTCTGGATATCCAGCTTGGCTCAGTGACGTCATTATCCGGGGGCGGAGCCCCCGGGGAACAGACCAGTCTCGAGGGGAGCGTGATGTCACAACATCTAGTGTGAGAGATCAACTCGGGATGACGGAGGACAGCCATCGGTAGCTGTCCACAACCTAGAGTTGCATGATCTTCATCCTCAGTTCTCAGGGCACGAGAGAGAGAGAGAGAGGGGTGACATACACGCTATCGCGCTATGGTGAGTCTACTCGATGAGGAGCAGACATCCACCATAGCGCCGCTCTAAGATCAGCAATCCTCAACATCAATACTCTGACCAGACCTCTTGGTAATGGTCATGGTCGTAAACACCTGCACAATGAGTGATGTGTGTTACTCATTCATGGTGGATCTGGAGGGTCACACAGAGAAATAGAATTTGACCCTTCTGATCCATACACGTGGATCACAGAGTTCACCTTAGGTGACCCTTCTGATCCACGTTACGCTTCTCTGGGGTCAAATTGGATTTGAGTGACCCTCCTGATCCACGTAAGGTAGATCAGGAGGGTCACCGAATTTCGACTTGACCCCAGAGAAGCACACGTGGATCAGGAGGGTCACCTAAGGTGAACTCTGTGATCCACGTATATGGATCAGAAGGGTCGAATTCTATTTTTCAGAGATAAAATTCTGAGTGACCCTCCTGATCCACCATACTCATTACATATCATGAATGGTTAGGTAATAAATATGTTTAAATTTGGCTGCCCCCATGGAATGCAAACTAATTCAGTCAGTAACCAGTTAGGAATTTGAATAAAAACCAGTCTAACCAGTTAGGAATTTGAATAAAAAGACCGGTTCCAAATTAACATTTCTCCAATCAAATCGAATTTCGTAACCGAATTCATTTTTTCTTGGCTGGGTTAATAATTGTGGCCCTTCCATTTTGCAGAGAATTGTACACAAGGTTGAGAATTCAGTGGAGCATGTGTTCATACATTTTGATGAATTTTAAAGAACGAGACCGGTTCAAATTAAGTGGCCATCCGGCATTCCCGTCCCTGATTAAATTACCTCGAGGCCATGTCACATGTATACTCGTAGATATGTATAATAACGGTAGAGATTTTAACGCATATTATTTATAACACATTATGAAATGTGTGGATCTTCATGCCATGCTGATGCATAACGATATTTATTTAGTTCATGAGCTAGAGTATCGTTCATGAGTATTATACGCTACGACTATCGTATATCCTTCGCTTTTCATTGCTATACATTTACACGCTGCTTCTCGACCCCTTTGTTATTGTAGCCGTTTGAAATTTCTTCCTATAATATAGGAAGAAATTTATAGGGGTAATGACATAATACGGACAGTTTAAATGACTTCTTTCTTGTCCATGATATTTTTGTACTCAGTCGTGCTATTGCATTTAATCGATTTTATGGCCCGTTTTCATCATTTTTGGATGTATACATCGACACATTAACATGGCCGTTTTCCAAAACTTATGCTAAAGAAGAGATATAATACCAGGAGTTCCCGTTATAATATCGAGATGTCGCAAGCTGGAGACACCCCGACCGAAACAACTCCCATCCTATCTGCAAAAACAACGCCCGGGAAGAGGAAGACAGGATTAGCGTCAGTGAATATTCGCAGTCTCCGTTTCACAACCCGTGACAAACTACTACTTGGTGTTTCCTTTTGCACCACATTCGGGGACGCTGTTGAAATTTACCTGCCAGGTTTGTTTTTTTGTTGTTTTTTTACTCCAAGACTGACAACAAATCAATCTGACGTCATTGATCCAGTGACCATTATCAACATGAAAATTCACCTGCCTTCTACAAAACTGGAAACGATTTCAAATGTGACTTATTACTCCCATGTGTCCAGTGTGGTTTTGGTTCTCATCACACAGGTATATTGCAGGCATATTCACACAAGAGGTTTCCTCCGAACTAGAGCTTACTCAAACTGAGGAAGGATTGCTGGCTATCAGTATGGCGGTGTTCATGTTCCTGTCTTCCATACTCATAGCTCCACTCCTCAGGAGGTGAGCATGAGCTGCATACATCGCGTGTTACACATCATGTGTAACACATTGTAACATTGTTACACACTGTAACATTGTTACATATCATGTGTTATACACTGTAACATTGTTACACATCATGTGTTTCACACTGCCTTAACAGTGTTACACAGATCATGTATTACACATTGTAACATTGTTACACACTGCGGTAACATTGTTACATATCATGTGTTACACACTTTCGTAACCTTGTTACATATCATGTGTAACACATTGTAACATTGTTACACATCATGTGTTACACAACGCAGTAACCTTGTTACACATCATGTGTTACACTCTGCAGTAACATTGTTGCACAGATCATGTATTACACACTGTAACATTGTTACACACTACAGTAACATTGTTACATATCATGTGTAACACACTGCGGTAACCTTGTTACACATCATGTGTTACACACTGCAGTAACATTGTTACACATCATGTGTAACACATTGTAACATTGTTACATATCATGTGTAATACACTGCAGTAACATTGTTACACAGATCATGTGATTAACACATTGTAACATTGTTACACACTGTAACATTGTTAGATATCATGCGTAACACACTGCAGTAACATTGTTACACATTATGTGTAATACACTGCAGTAATATTGTTACACATCATGTGTAATACACTGCAGTAATATTGTTACACATCATGTGTTACACATTGTAACATTGTTACACTGCGGTAGCATTGTTACACAGATCATGTGTAACACACTGCAGTAACAATGTTACACTGCGGCAACCTTGTTACGCATCATGTGTTACACACTACAGTAACATTGTTACACATCATGTGTTACACACTGCAGTAACAATGTTACAGGTTTAACAGGAGACGAATCATCCTGACCTCTCTGTACACAACAATCCTGGGAACGCTTCTTTCAACTCTGGTGGCACCAAACTACGCTACTCTCCTGTTCACACGTTGCTTGAGAGGGGCTGCCGTGGCAATCAACTTCGCTGTCGTAGGAGTTTTCTTCGCAACAAACGCATCCGCCTACGACGTGTACAATTTCGGGACTTTTACCGGTGTCCTAATATTTGCAGTTGGGAGCGGCTGGTCGGCCATACTCGGATACTTGCTGCTCAACTACGTGGGCTGGAGAGCTCTGGTGATCTGTGCGTCCGTACCGGCGTTTATTCCTGCAATCATCATCCTACACTTCTTCTTGCCTGATCAGAGTAGTGACACACAGAGTAGTGACCAGAGCAGTGACGCACAGAGTAGTGAGGCACAGAGCAGTGACCAGAGCAGTGACGCACAGAGTAGTGACGCACAGAGCAGTGACGAAAAGGAACGGGGAGAGAAGATTGATGACACCAGTCTGAAGTGGAGACTGGTCAAAGGAAGCACTGCTAACTTCATTAACTTCCTACAAGGGTGGGGCAGTATCATCCTAGCACCAGCTCTCATACGGGCCTGCAACGCAGCAAGTCACAAAAAAGACACTGATGTGCAGGGAACCCAGCTCCTCATCCTAGCCCTCATATTTGGTGGTGTCAAGATTATCGGACGACTGATCGGTTACTTCCTCCTCAAACACATACCGTTCAGAGTGCTCCATCCGGTGGTGTCAAGCATTATTGCTGTGTGCTACCTAGCAATTCTCATCCGACAAGATATCCTCTTGCTCACGGTGCTTTGTGTGGGCCTAGCCAACATGGCGTTCTGTGTTTCACGCATAGAACTAACCCTCATGGAGACTGATCCCACCTTCTTCGGAATGAAGCATCTCCCCCTTCTCTCATCACTCATGATGGCGTCCGGGTCACTAGGCGCCGCAGTGGGCGCGGTGTTTGCCGCTTTTCTGCCCAGCTACTACGCAGTCGTGATTACATTCGCCCTCAGTTGTATACAAGTGCTAGTGTTCATGAGTATAACGGAGCGGTAATCAAGCAGGCGCAGTGCAGTATTCATTCAGTTACTCCCGTGTTTTTAGTCTATAAGATAACTTCCAGTTACGTTTATAATCACGTGTTTGAGTGCATGTTTTGAGATGTTATCCATTTACTCTGCAATTTTACTTGTTGAAAATGAAAATTCTGTGTACATACCTCTGAGGATGTGGGGTGGATTCCGACGAGGCGGTCGAAGTCTGATTTCGTGGCTCCCATGACAAGGCCGAGGCCGAAACCGCCCGTAATCTCGCCTGTAAATGTCGGCATGAGTTTTTTTGATTTTGAGCATGTCAAAACGATAGAAATTGTATTTTGTACAAAAGAGAGGTTGTATTCCACTCTTACCGGCATTTGGGCCCAGATAGTGCAGTCCAACGACTCTGTCATTATCGGCCGAGTGTACGACAAGTTTGGCAAAGTTGTTAGCAGAACTAGCCGAATCTGATCGTAGAACTTGCTCAGTCGGCGTGTGTTTCGTGTGGTAAACCTGTAATCACGAGTTATCAATAACGAGGTAATAAACCGTAATAAAATACCCTGGTATAGATAAGTGCAACTGATCAATATGTAATTGTTTTGTCACGGTAAATAGCCTAACCTCCACATTCTCTTCTCCAAACTGAGCGATAGCAGCTTCCTCTGATAGTCCAACTGAACCGTACTCAAGGGGGGTGAACACCGTGGTCGGTACGTTAACATAATCCGTCTGAAAGAGGAGAGGGGGATAAAAATAGCTACTCGTTGTCACATTTGGAGAATTAACAAACCACGGGATTAGGAAGCAAAATTATAGTCTTCTCTGCTTGTCGTTCTTTTCAGTTTCTAAACAGTATTTAGACTCATTTGCTCCATGGCCCTCACCGACATCGAACATGACAAGATTCAGAGCGATGAAAATGGAGAGTCAAAGTCCACAAGTGACGAAGGAAGAGTGGGAAAATCCTGTTTTGGGTACAAGTTTAATATGTTCGCTGTCCTGCTTTTCGCTTCTGCCGGTATTCTAGGAACTGGCCAGGATATCAATTTGAAGAATCCAGCAAAATATCTCATCCATTCAAACAGTTATTTAATAGTGCTATTCCTCTTGATCAGGCACCGCTTCAATCCATCTCGCTAGCGAGTTCCAATCCGGGTTTTACTTGGATTTCCTCCGGAACAACAATATCAACACAAACATAGGTTTCCATGATCATATTGTACCATCATGGAACAGTTATCTCCATGCTGTGACACAATCTGGTTCACAGGGAAAATCTCCTCAGGTACAGTGTGTCTCTCTGTCCAACTAATAACGATGGGTCTGGGACCGTACCTATTCGGTCTGTTACCGCATCGCGTCACGCGCTCCCCCTTCATGCTACGCATCAGTGTGGCGCTCGTTCTGAATGCCCTCCTGACGGCCGTGCCCGCGTGTCTAGATATGGCAGTGGGACGTGGTGAAGATGTTGTGCTCGGTATTGTGTTTGTGTATAGAGCTTGTCATGGCCTTGTGGGCGGAGTTCTATACGTCATGGTACAGGTAATTCAGTCTTTTTGTGGGGTTTCTTCGGTCCTGACTGTCGACAGGTGACTCACAACAGGTGACAGACGAAAGGCGACTAGCGACAGGAAACACAATACAGGTGACTGGCGACAGGTGATTACTGATTATCTTATATTTATACAGGGTGAGATAGTGGATCGATACCTGTCCAATCACAGAATACTGATGGTTATTCTATGCAGCACGTTTTACATTGGATACATCATAGCAACTGTAGCAGGTTTGTAGTTTCACGCATACAATACCGATCACTGCAATTGTGCTCTGATCATTGCTATTATTTTAATCCCATATTCGCAGGTACAGAACTGTATTTAGCAGGAGGATGGCTGTACTCTGCCCTGGGCATTGCCGCAATTAACTTCATCCCCGTGCTTCTGCTACCCGTCCTATACCGAGCTGAGAACAATCTGCAAACCCGTGACAGGAACTGTGAAGTTGTGGTGAATGTAGAGGCACTGGATGTAGCAGGAGAGAGGGAAATCACAGAGAGGAAACAGACAACTCTATCCGGTGCTCGTTCAGTTGCTTTCTACCTGCCTGACGCGGCTCTTGCTCTAAACAACATCATCTACATGTCGATGTTCTATGTGCTACCGGCAAGGATGGTTAAGTATGGCATCGAAGACCTCTCAAATGCAGTGCTTTTCTTGACAATATTAGTGGCAGTTAGCTTTGTGTTTGCCGCGTTTCTTGGTGTACTTGCCGATAGAGTGGACCCTATTTTCGTTATGGCAGGAGGCAGTTTTTGTTTTCACGTGGGAATGTTCATTGTCTACGGATCAACAACGGAATCTCTCTCATTCCCTCACGGTTACAAACTCGGCTACGCCCTCGCTGGGCTAGGGGATCCGGCCTTCACCAGTCTGACGATCATGTCCAAGTTCTCACTATTCACCAGGTGGGGAGTCGATAGAACAGGAGTTGGCGAGAGGGCAGCCAAAGTCTACAATATGGTATTCATGGTTTCATCGGCTCTCGGCATAGCGATATCAAGTCTAACTCTGTCTAGAGAAAGTGAAATACCCACTCTGAGTTTGATTGCGATTTTCAGTGCTGCTGTCATGGTTTGCTATGGAGCTTGTAAACTTGTAAAATGACCTCACAGAGCTACTGATTTTAATTTAGTGCCGTGATGAACGCTGGGATCCAAAGTCACGAAGACAAAAAACGCGCCAATAAACAAATCCACAATTGCGCGCTAAAAACAATCGTGCGCCAAATCAAGTAATCCACAATTCTGTCTCCGCGCGTTACGTAGGCTTCACTTTGGACGAGACTCGAACATATTTCCCATCCGTGCATGCCATTGTCATACAGGAGTATACCACTTCTCAGAAGCGACGGTGGCTACGGATATAACTTATACATGACGTATGTGCTCACAATTCAATGTGTTATCCTCTCTATTGCTAGGTAGGTACAACTACACACATGATTATTCAGTAAAGTTGTACTAATTAACAGTAATTGCTAATCAAGATGGTAATTATCTTATCACTATGCTATTTGACCCTACCCAAAGCTATGTAACGTGTAACGGATGGCAATGCTTCACATTTGATGACCCACCAATAACGTGGATCCACCGTAAAGCCGCCGTGCGAGCAATCGACCAGACTGAATCGCCAGTGGCGTTAATTCGGGGGCGTTGAGTACGTCACCGATAGCATACACGTTGCTTACATTCGTTAACTCTTCTGCGTTGACTGGAACTTTGCCGTTTCTGAGAGGAAGATGAGTCAGGAAATTGTATCAGAACCACAGTTTAAACGAGACGGAGATTTTCCACTCAGATCTCAATGTCCTAGAGATACAAGTAGAATGTCAAGTTGAACTAACGGGTCGTATTTGAGACCGATAGCTTCAGGGTTGATCTTGTCTGTTAACGGCTTCCTCCCGATAGCGAATAACACCTGTAACAGAGCACAGCTAATGTTTCGCAGCTAAAGAATTCCGACAATTATTTACAACGTGGTTTCCCAACACCTCTATAGTTATCTGGCATAATATGGAGTTATAATATGGAGTTATAATATGGAGTTATAATATGGAGTTATAACATGGACTTATAATATGGAGTTATAATATGCAGTTTTAATATGCAGTTTTAATATGGAGATGGGGAGTATATCCCGATGTCCAGCCACGTCAAAGGACCACGGATGAGATCCGCAGCTTTCTTATTAACGGATGCTTTTAATAGATCCAGGTAGTGGGCGAAATTATCTTATTATCAGCAGCCATTTCTTGCGAAAAGGTTTAGGTCGATACCTAACATTCCTATCTTGCGACAAATGGTGTGATGTTCAACTCAAATTTGCGGCTCCCATCAGAGGCTAGTACAAGTGGGCATCATTAGAAGTACCTACACGGTATCGGATTGCATGAAAAGAATAGATTTGTCTGATTGTCGGAAAATAGATTGAACCAAGTATGGACAAAAACTACCCTGCACTATGAAACCACTTAGCACATCACCACTGATATCACGTCTTCAAAACATCATGACTTTCTTGACACAATTCCGTGCTGACACCATCCCATTCTGGCATTAATTGACACCAACCACACAGTCGCTGACACCACCCATTTTCTACACTCACTGTGTTGAAGATTTCTGATTTTTCCACCCCGTCCGCTTTGTAGAAGACTCTTAATTCGGGAGGATTGTTCCCTTCCTGCTCCTTGACACACTCTATCTGAAATGAGAAGATGATGTTTCCAGGGGGAGCTGGCGATATTCTAACAAGTCATGAGATTCTTTAGTTTATATGTATGTTTCGTTATCATTCATCGGGAGCAAATTCAGATTCGATAAAGTAGTGTTGGCACACTCTATCTAAAATAGGTAGGATAATCGCTTGACTTATCTGTAAAGTGATACTTAGATTAGGCACGTTTCTGGTACTTTGAAGTGAGTTAAGGTCCCAAATTGTTACAAAATTGACAATTATATTCCGAGCGACGATTTAGGGGGTTTATAAAATGAGAAAGAAAGTAAAGTGAGTTTGGGTTGGTCTGTATTTCACATTTCCGTATCCTAAGCAACAGTGGTGCGAGGTGCCTGCACACTGTGACCATTAGAATATGATGAGACTGTTAGTATCATAAACAGACCTGGAAATCATTATTCATTTCTGTCCACATAATAATTCATTAGATATGATATACATTTCTTTGTGCACGTCATGTGTCATGTGTATAACAAAAGAGGATTAGTGACGTCAGTTGATTATGCGGCTGGTATAGTATCGCGATACTGAGATCCTACACGCCTGTCATAGGTTGTATGAATAACAATGTTCACTTTATAATATCGTCCTAACACTGCACACACACACA
>CAMPET010000010.1:34152-45416 GCA_946803715.1 Beroe ovata | reverse complement strand
CACACACACACACACACACACACACACATACACACAAATATATATACACACAATACACATACACATACACAAATACACATACACACACAAATACACACATTACATACACAAATACATACACAAACTCTAACACGTACCCGACTAGGAACAGCCTGGTTGATGAATTTCAGTCCAGAATTTTCCATGTACGTGCCTATCTTATCCGCACATTCCTGAGGGAAGTTTTCTGGTTGTCAGAGAAACAGTACAATGATGAATCTTATTATCAAGAATCAAGTACTGGAACTAGTGAAAATCTTTACAAAATCAACACATTGAAGAACAGCTATAATATTCACCCTATCGAATCCGCGAAGTAGAATCGATCTGACCATCACTGTCGTATCGATGCCAAGCCCGTGGAGGAAACCTGCACACTCGAGAGAAATGTAGCTCGCTCCGACACATAGCGTCTTCCCCGGATGGTATTTCAGAGAAAATATGTCGTCACTGGAGGGAGAAGAGGGTGGCATTTCAAACACAAGGAAATTTTTTCATGGGGTTATCTAAACATTACTGGTAGTCTTGCAATCCAGTGTCGATGATGATCTAAAAGTAGTGGTCTGATTCCTTGTGAGGAAACCTAACCAGTTCTGCTACTGAGGCACTCAATAAATCAAACAACACCTCTTCTAGCTCTGCTAGAGGTTATCTGCACTCCAATAGCCCATGTTCTCGAGAAATTCACGTTCTACAATGGTGTATCCAGGCATGTGTAATGAATTTGAACACAGGTGCATGTTATCATATTACAGCACGGCTGAGATAACGGCTCAACATTTTCTAAATGTTCCAGAATACTATATATCGTTGTGACGTAGCTATGACGTTAGATCCTGAATAGTGTCGTCATACCCAGTGTTCATTAATGAATTTCTGGGTTCAGATAGTCGTGCATTCAATGCTGAAAACTCATTCCACGAATAAGTTATAAGAGTGTAGGTGAGGGATAACATGTGATGTAAACTTATGATGGAAAGAGCTGCTACTCACATCTGTGAAATGAAAAACACCGCTCACAGAGAGTAGGTGTATCTAATGGATGTGGTATACATGAGCGAACAATAGAACACCGTTGTACAATATCAGCTGATGTATGAATCGGCTTTAGAGAAAACGTATGAGAACGCACTTTTCATCTCTTATGACAAATTAATTTGTGCGTGACTCTTTGCTCACAACATTTCTATAGGAAGATTTTATCATCGAACATTGGACAAGCGTCAAGCTGTACATGTCATGAAAATGAACAAAACTTAGTTCAAATGAATTGCAATGAAATCATCAGGTATTAGGTGGTGCAGAACTATGCGGGTAAAACATACATGCGAAAACTACTTACACCGTTACAATCCGCGTCAGCTCTAAATCACTGAAATACTTCTAAAAAACGTCAAATCCGGGGATTTTACCTGGTTATGGCGTAGTCCTTAGCCCCAGGGACGTCTGGGTAGTTCGGCCTGCCACCCATGGCCAACACAAACTTATCTGCTGTAACTATTCGCTCTGCTCCGCGCTTGTTTACTCCCTGCATGGAACATTATACACACTCGTTACACACTCCAGTCGTTACACACTCCAGCCGTTACACACTCCACATCGTTACTATCATATCATCATGACTGATAGTCATTGATAACTGTGTATAATAATCACTAATCATAGATCAGAAAAATTAGAATTCGTACCTTAACAGTATGTAAATCAACAAAAGTGGCCCTCTCGTTGTAGTAGGTGACATTCTTCTCACGCAAATCCATTCTGATAGCCCAGTTCTGTGATTTAATGTGATTCTGAATGTTTCCAACCATTGTAGCCCAGTTGTGATTAGATTTGTCTGTTTCCCAACCATATTGTTTAGCTTCTTCGTTCAGCACTTCACCTGTTGAATCAATCAATAGATGGAAGTTATCAAAGAAAGCCATGATAGTCCAATATCAAGGAATGTCCAACTATGATAGTTACTTACCATAAATACTGGCAGTATGCATGAGTTTCTTTGGGATACATCCAACATTTAAACAAGTTCCACCAATGCCCCATGTTGTCTTCACTGGTGATGGATCCACAAAGTCAAAAACAACGACCTGAAACACACCTCTTATCAAATCACCACATTGCGATAATCATTGACTGCAATATCTGCCATTCAAAGAAGCTGACTTGATCATCACCTATGATACCTTTGCTCCCAACTTAGCAGCTTGTTTTGCACAAGCTAATCCACCACTTCCTCCACCAAGAATGGCCAGGTCAAAGTTATAGTCGTGTGACCTCTCTATTGAACCATTTTCCTCAGGGACCTGAAAGATGCAACATTCAACAGTCATTCCAACCATTGATTGCATTGATAACTTGACAGAATAAATATGATAGCACACACAGCCAAAAAATATCCTAAGGAATAAAAATTTCAAAACTATGCTTTCTTTCAAGCATGTTAAGATATTAACTGAGAGGCTGCCACTTGATACTAATACTGTTGATAAGATTCTACAATTGATGGATACATTTCAATGCTGGCAAACATGAAACATTTCATGGTTTCCTAGAGGAACATTTAGACGAATAATAACTCACCAGAGAAAATGCCCGTGTCATTACAGTTGAGTACAATGAAAATATTGTTCTAACTGATGATCTATAAGTTGAAATTGAGATCATAAATGACTACAAGGCTCATGAGCTGCGAAATGAGAAGCAATTAATAATCTTTCAAACATACCTGAACTCTGAACATGAAGTTTGAGGTATTTCAGTCCCTTCCTAGAAACACAAAAGCTAACCATGAATTATCCAAAGAATTAAGAATTCGTCATTTGGAAATAGAATTTGGTATGGCAAAAATCTGATTTTTGATTGTGGCCTTGCAAAAGCTTATCAAAACTGCTGTTAATTTGGATTCCCAAAAATAGGTCAATATTGGATACAATATTGAGGAGCACAAGGTTCTTTGTTGTTCTCAGAAAATAGGTGACACTACAACTATTGCCTTTTGCCAATGGCCATATATTGAGGACGAAACTACACACTATATACAGTGGAACAAACTCTGCTCGGCAAGAACTAGGAATTCGCTGATAGACAAATCTAGACTGCAGATTCGTCTTGATTTTCTGTTAATTAGCAAATACCTATATTCGATTCCTAGGTCCCAAACAAGATCATCCGATCAATGAATACTTCAATCAATACAAACTCTATTCAAACTCTTTTTCAAACTTTACAAAATCTCCATATAAAACTTTATGCAATAAAAACTTAGTGCGGATACTGAACAATACATAACACAAATAAGTGTGAGGTCTCTTTAGAGCCACGCCGCATAATATGATATCATATTGATAATTGAAATATTACATTGCGCGGCGCGGCTTGGAAAGACCCTATGAGAGAATTCAAATTTTATTGAGGATCGATAACCAAATAAATTCACTGAAAAAAATGAAACGTATATGGCGACGAGATAATGCATCGTTAATTGATGAATCATATTATCCTCATCGAAAGCGATCGAGCCGCGCATATTTACATCGACTAGATATTTTTAAATCGCGTTGGATAAATCACGCGTTGTGCCTCTTCAACGAATGTTGAGCGAAATGTACACTCGAGTGGTCTGTGTCTGAGGCACATCAACTGACTTTAGTAAATGGTTTTGTTAAATCACTGTTATAATGTAACTTCCTTTTCTCCATTAGATGGACGTTATTCTTACAAGAAAGCACAAACCTATACGTTTAATTTGAAAATTCGAATTATTATTCTAAATAGTAGAGCAACAACTTAAGATGGGTGAAGTCAATGCGAGACGTGGCCTGTGATTTTATCAATTCCGGCTACATTATAATAATGTATAGTCGGGTATTTAACTGTCCTAAGCATGGCTAGATACGTAAACGTCGACCAAACTTGATCCCTGTGTAATTTAAACTGGTCTAGCCTGTCTCGCATGTGACTAACCCACCTTTTTCACTTTGCCTCATTTTACCACTGCTTGCTGGTTTGATAGGATATCATGAGCCGTGAGGCAGAAGAAAAATCGGACGGTGAACTGTCCGAAGGAGAGCTCCCTAGTGATGAGGGCGAGGTTTCCGACGAGGGCGAGCTCCCGGAGAGCGAGCCTGAGGAAGCGCCCTCTAAATCGTCTGAGCCCGAAACTTCACCGCAAAATACTGACAAGTTTGATCGGTACAAAATCTGGCAAGAAGCCATGGTTAACAATATGCGGTCAGCCATCTCCAAAGTTGGGGACGTGAGCGATAGCTCAAGTGACACAAGCGATAGCGATGATGATAACTCGGCCTTTTACATGGTAATTCCACCTAGTTTCATCAAATCACGATCATCACTCACTTTATTTGTTTGCTACGCTCTGTCGTTATAGGTACTCTTTTCTTCAAGCAACTGCACACTCTAGCTCCTGAGCTCTGTAGTGTGTGTGCGTGTGTGTCACTGCGCACGTGATCATGTAATAGCGATCACGTGACGTGTATGTACTGGTATAATGAGTGCGCGCAATATCTACACTTGTAATGGAAGCTGTGAGCTCTATACAGCGGCTCTCATACTATGACTCAGTGGATACTGAGCAGATTTTCTGTGACCGTTGAACAATTATGGAAGATAATTGCCTCGATGAAAACATGTTGGCCGTTTGCCAGCTGTCCTAGCGATTTACAAGGAAATAAGCCGCTCTCAATTTGCTGGTTTCCCAACAAAATAGACTATCCCCTCTGCATCACAAAGCTAGCTTGTTCACTCATATGTGACTATTTTCCTGCCTTGACAAACACTGAACATGGCTAATAAGATCCAAATAAAGAAACCCAAAATGCTTTGAAACAAAGCTGTTGTGTACTGTGTAGGGGGTGAGGATATGCTCGGGTAATTCCAGTAACTATAGATTATGTTATGACAACTGCTGTGAAAAGCAATGAGGAAATGTGAAGACTGGTGGAAATGAAAACTGTGCAATGCAATTTGTGAGGAACAGAATAAACAGGCTCGAGGGTATTGCAAACCACACTAAGAGGTGAAAATGGTAGGCATCTTCTAAAAGATTCTAAAATGTACATGACTGTTGACTCCCATTTCTGTCCCCTGCTGCGTAAGGAATTACCCTGCAACGTGTCATATGTTCCGCGTAGTGGCACAGAATAAAACTCTAATTGCTTCAAGCATCCCGAATCCGATTACCTGACTTCACAGTCTTATACTAAACACCCGTTTTAACGTTACGTATACGTAGCAATATTATAAGTTACCTAATTCTATGTGTATAACACTGATACACACTCCATTACACGTGATTGTGTGATGAAATCATGCATTATCAGTGCTGTAGAGAGCAGTTGCTGTAGTGTTGAGTGATAGCCAATCATAGGGCACCGTGTCCACGGAAACATCGGATAGACCAATCAAACTCGTTCCTTTCACATGTCATGAGTCATCACTCTGTCATGCATGTACACACTATAGGCGTGATATACAATGTACAATTTCTCTGTGTATATTTGTGTTATACAAGGTCACACGGCACACATGTGTGCTTATATACTTACGTCACCGTGTGTATAATGTACAATGTACATTATGCATTGTAAAGTGTTTTACAATGTAGAATATGGGACTGCGTGTGCTCCCATGACTGTTGTCAATTCCATGGATTTCTAAGAAAAATTCAGTGTCGGGTTACTTGTAATCCCATTCAAAAAGCGTGATGAAACCTCTTTGAAACACGTGGAAACCATGCCTACGAGTAGGCAAACTTTTGGATGGAATCAGGAGTACAATACTATGTCATGTGACATCCATAGTTTGAAGTATCAGTAAGTTTACACGGTGGTGCATCAATAATTGTGGTGGAAGAGCGATCATTTTGTTGGAGCATAATATTGGAATGAAGACTTCGCCATGATTAATTGAGAAGCTCGTGACAGTCAAATAGATCATCAATTTCAATTTCCGATAATCACGTGGATAATTGTTCATTGAAGAATTAGAAAGCACTGTATTTCACATTTCATCTCCATACTCCACACAACTGATGTATAATTAGATTACACCCAATCATATCACATGACTACTATCTCTGCAGAACGACAGTGAAATTCCGCCCAATGTGAGGGGCTATGAGGATAAGGATGGGAATCTGCTCGGTGCCATGGGCGTGTCTCAAGACGATAATGGGGGTGGCGGGGACGGCGACACAAAGAGGAAGAAAAAGAAAAAGAAGAAGGTTATGTGATGCAGATAGGGAGCCGTCACAAATGACGTCATCAGCCAGAGGGGAGGGGGTTTCCAAAGGATGATAAGAGAGGGAAGGGGGTCAAATATAGGCCAAAAAGTGATGACGTCATAATATGTGGCGGCTCTCATATTGTGGGAGAATATGGTCGGTTCTGCTGTTCCAATACATTAGACTCATGACCTAAAGTATATGTCGTCGAGTATAGTAGTATAGTGGATTGTGGAATGCCTGACATCATACCTCTCCTCAGACCACGCCCAGTGAATGGTGGGAGCGACACAAGGAAATCTACGAGCGGATGAAAGAGAGGAGAGAAGAAATGGATGCTCACAGGGCTAGGACTCACTGCAAGTTTTATCAGAAGGGATTCTGTAAGGAGGTCAGTTGTAATTATCACGTGTCCGTAAAAATTATTGTTAAGTTGTGTGTGATTGTATGTTGGGAATTATCCAAATCGCTACAGGGTGACGAATGCCCATTTCTACACGAAATACGGAAGAAACTGGATGTGTGCAAATACTTCATGAAGAACTTGCCCTGTCATAAGGGGGATCGGTGTCAGTACATGCACAGTAAGTACCCACTCGTTGTTCTGATTTCTTTAACAATGAACATCCATACCTATTACCCGTTCATGAAGAATATCGTGCTTCGCGACATGAGGAGTCTCATTATTGATGATATCGCATCATTTTCAGATGAGTTCCCGTGCAAATATTTCCACAATAGAGGGTTCTGCTACAATGACCAGGGCTGCAGATTCAGTCACGAAGCTCTGACTGATGACACCCGACAAATCATAGAATGGGTGAGTACAAAGGAGGTGTCATCGGAGAAGAGTTGTCAAGAAAACACCTAACTATTTGGATGAGTTACCATCAATCTTGATCTCTTGAAATTCGATTTTGATCTCTTGAAATTCGATTTCAGATGAGGAATGATCGGTTTGATCGGCCCCGATTCAAGAGATACAGATCCCGATCCCGATCCCCGGTCGGCGGTGAGGACGGTGGGGAGAAGACAGTTGCAGCCGGAGATGCCGATTCTGATCCTAGTAAAAAGGTGATTATAAACAATCTACTTTTGACTTGTAAAGATTCGTAAACAAACATCTTGGATCCTTAAGATGATGGTGAAGATTTTCGATCAGTGTTTACTTCTACAGGTCCTCCTGCCGACTCCAGAGGAGAAGGCAGAAAGAGAGGAGAGGGAGAGGGATTCCGATAGGAGACATCACAATCATCATAGATACGACGACAGGCCCCGTGGAGGTGGTCGCTTCTTCAGAGGAGGTCGGGGTCGGGGCAGTCCACGAGGGAGGTTTGGACGTGGACGAGGCTTCAACCGAGGCTTCAACCGACGAGGTGGATACGATGATAGGAACAGGAACAACCATTACAACGACCCTCCCTACCAGAACCAGGATCAATTCAACAACCAGAACTCCTATGGATATGATAATCAGGGAGGAGAGGCTGGTTTCAACCAAGGGGGAGATCCTGGGTTTAACCAGGGCAACATGCAGCAAAACATGCAGCAACAACCACCGGAGATGATGCAGCAGCAGGACATGCAACCCAACTTCAACTTCAACCACGGAGGTTACGGCAACCCCGAGCAGCAACAGCATCCAGGATCTGCTGTTCCCCAACTCTTACAACCAGGGAATTCACCGCCTCCCTTCCAGAGCACAGACTTCATCAGCAGCCAGTACCAGAGACCACCCCCGCCTCCGCCTCCACCCCTACAAAACACAGCGCCTCTGTCAGCGCCACTTCCCGCCGCCACGTCCGATTTTGGCGGGAATATGTCTGCTGCCGCCGACCTACAGGCGGAGGCTAAGGTGTGTGCCGCCCGGGACCCCAGACTGAAGCAGAACTCAGAGAAGGAGAAGAGTACGAGTGAGCCCAGTCTGGCGGATATGTTCAAGAGTTTGGACCCCACTGCTAGTCCCTTCGGATAGGGGAAAAAATGAGGAGTGTACCTATGGCAGGGTTCATAGATTGGTTATTGAGCTTTGAAAAGATGGACTGTGATTGGAAAGTTAGCATCACTTACTGAGAAAGATACTGAGAGATTGTGCTCTTCACTCATCAGGGGAAGAGACAGACTGAAGGACACATTTTTGTACGTGAT
This sequence comes from Beroe ovata, assembly GCA_946803715.1. Lineage (NCBI taxonomy): Eukaryota > Metazoa > Ctenophora > Nuda > Beroida > Beroidae > Beroe > Beroe ovata. Next base: position 36,988 of record CAMPET010000010.1, on the reverse strand, counting down.
ACAGTGTCTGTAACAGCCGTTTTTACTTTGTTTTTACGAAACTTGATCGAAGATTTAACATGATTTCTAGATTTTCGTAGATTTATAGTTTGAATACATTATAGCAAGATGGTGCTCGGATAGGAACGACATTGTACCTACTGCAAAAAAGGAAAAATAATAATTAGTAAAAGCAATTAGGAAAAACAATAGTTTATTTTCTCTCAATTTATCATTATGTAACAAGGCAAAATAAGGGCTCGAGTCGAAGTCAAATCTCGCTGAAAGATTTTCCATGGCATAATCAGGTTTTACAGTGGACATGTCTTTGGTAATTAGGTTTTCGGCTCGTAGTGCGACAATTGACCCCCTGACAATTACACTAAATTACAGGGCTTGGGTTTCTGTTATGGTTAGGGTATGGGTTAGGTCAAATGTCAGGGGGTCATTGTCGCACTTCCTTTGGGCCCATTTTTTGCGTTTATTGAGAGTTGAAATAGATTTCAAAATGTTCAATAAGCTGTGGCAATGTTCGATGTACTAACTTGAATACTATACCCATATCTTAATTCCTGCTGCTTCTTTATCATCGTTCATTGACTCAACCGTGATGAATTAAATGATTTTGCTCATACTATATTTTTCTACGTCAATTTACCAATTACCTCAACCACCAAACGTAGGATGAATGAGTCTAAAGCAAGGTCGACAGTTCCAGAGGATATGTCCGAGAAAGACCCAACTAGCACCGATTTAACACCGCAGTTAGTTTCGGTTCGCTCAAAAAGAAGGTGAGGGTCATCGTCAAGAGTCGTGACAGCGGGTATTTATCCAAATTACCGAGCTCTCGACGGAATGTCTGGGGTCTATAATCGATGCCTTACTCATTTCAGTCGTCTATGCACCGGATGTTGTTCAAATGGGCCCAATAAATCGACCGCTTCAGATTCCCAAGAATCTGAACTCGGAGACCATGAACTCAGTCCAGATCATTCGTCGCCGCCGCTAGAGAACAGCCACTCTTCCGCATCTAACCCAAGGAAACGACCCTGTAAGAGGGATCCGATACACGCCGGGAGACGTTCTTCAATCAAATCAGCGTCGTCTGAGAACACCGGCTTCGTTCAGGGTCTCTTCAAGTCCTTCTTTTCAAGAGAACCCGTGCTAGCATCCACTCCGAAGAAACAACTGATAAGTCACACTGACGATTATTCTCTCACGGAGAAGAGAGATGGGAAAGATGGGAAGTTCCTTCTCACGAGCTCATTGCTGAAGGAGATTCAGAACATGTCCTCGCTTTCGTGGAACAGTTCTGCCAACTCTCTGACCCGAACAAGAGTGGATTCTTCCGCTAATGTGTCAACTACAAAACCCGAACCGCAGGTGTCCATTGAGGATGGCAAAGTGGTGTCAATTAAAGCTGTGAAAGTGGTGTCAATTGATGATTCCAAAGAGGTGGCAGCAGAGAATTGCAAGGAGGAAAGTCGCTCAGATTGTGGTGTGGAAAGGAAGCTTGATAACCAAAATTCAGAAACATATGTTCCTCATTATAACATACCTGGTAGGTAATACTGCAGTCATAGACCATAGTGTAACCGTGAATTTTCAAAACGAAAATCGATAATTAGCTCCATAACTTTTCAAGCACAAAAATTTCAGGTCCTCTAGTGGGGTATGATCCCCTCTTCTGGTCGCTGGTCAAGATGAGAATCTCAACAATCCACTCTCTTGCCAAATCAGAATTAGTTCCCCGACTCTACTTGCTTGGAAATCATCCAATAAACATGATAGAGATTGTTGGACTGGTCACAGGTTAATTTTCCCAGAATAATCCGATTTAACGAGTCTCTTTTTATTCCCGGATTCGTTGGAGAGACATCCGTAGAGGTTATTCCTCGCATACATTTATTTTCTGTGAAACGTGCAGGTGATTCACAGCTAAATTTATGAATCACCAATGGTCGATTATCCAGTCTATCAAATACTTTTACCATTTATGGATCTTTGGGCAGCTTCTATGCATTCTAAGAAATGCGTTAGAGTGATTTCATGGTTAGGTAGATATCTGAACTTGCCTTCGCTCAAAATAACATAGTGGTGTTTCCATTATTCGGCAATATGGAAAATGGTGTGCCATGGGCAAGGAATCATCCCGAATGTCAAGTGCTTATCGGCAGATACACTGTTCTGGCACCAAAGTCACTCTTCCCAATAAGTCATTTCTTATCGCTCGATTTTATGATTTCACACTCATGACTGACACCGTTGAACACCTCATAGAATCACTACTCAGTATTGATTCCCATGTCAGGCGTTGACATGAGAGAAAAGTACACGAAGTACAAGCTAGATGACTGCTCAGGGTTTAGTGTAGAATGTACATACTGGCGACCTGCTGACAACAACAGTGAAGCCGGCAACACTGGTGGTGTCAACACTGGTGGTGTCAGCGGGGAGAGTTTCGTTGTCGGAGATTTGCTTTGTGTCCAGGGAAGGATAGGAGAGTTCAGGGAACAGCGAGATGTCAAGGTTCACAGGATATTCAAAATGGTGAGAAGAAAGGGTGAATGGGGGGAGGGGAGGTGGTGAACTGTGGTTTAACTTTCGTTCCCTCTATTATCAGTTCAATTCAAGTGGAATATGGAATTAAACACTCTTTTATTACAGGATGATATGAACGAGATATCTATCCACTTGGTTGAATCTCATAGGCTCCTGAAACAGATGACAGAGAATGAGTTCTCACTTCTATCCGAGATGGGGAGCACGACGGCCAGGTTCGAGAAGAAGATTCAGCGAGCTATGGAGGAAGATCTCATAACCAATGGTGTGTGTGTGTGGTGTGTGTGTGTGTGTG
>CAMPET010000010.1:10704-21292 GCA_946803715.1 Beroe ovata | reverse complement strand
ATCACAGCTCGTAACTCTGTATCCACCAATCACAGCTCGTAACTCTGTATCCACCAATCACAGCTCGTAACTCTGTATCCACCAATCGCGTGACACTGTATCCAGCAATCACGTGATACTGTATCCACCAACCACGTGACACTATCCACCAATCACGTGACGATGTATCCTCCAATCACGAGACACTGTTTCCACCAATCAAGTGACGCTGTATCCAACGATCACGTGACACTTTTTAACCAATCACGTGACACTTTAATCACCAATCACGTGATACTGTTTCCACCAATCACGTGACATTTTAACCACAAATCAAGTGACAATGTATCCACTAATCACGTGACACTGTATCCACCAATGACGTGACACCGTTTCCACCAATCACGTGACGATGTATCCTCCAATCACGAGACACTGTTTCCACCAATCAAGTGACACATTTTCCACCAATCGCGTGACACTGTAACCACGAATCACGCGACACTGTATCCACCAATCACGTGACACTGTATCCACCAATCACGTGACACTGTTTCCAGGGAGTGTTCAGATGCTCCAACTCTCGGGCACTATGAAGTCCATGACCAAACTATTCGAGCGTGCCGGGCAGACTGCAGCTGAGGGAATTGAGAATATGAGAACAGTTGTCTCATTGAGTTTGGAGGAGAAGTTTATAGACAGCTATGTGAACTCATTGACGGCACCTACTCAGTAAGTCACATTGCTCGCACCATCAATGAGAATCGAAAGATTATCATCAATGGTAATGAAAAGAATTCTAAAGATTTGTTCCTACCAAATCCTATTTTCTTATCCCAGGAAAGGTCGGAAACAAGCTCACATGACGGGTCTGTCAATGGGACTTGCTGAGGCGGTGATATTCTTCACTTATGCAGCTGTGTTCTCATATGGCAACTACCTGATGAACGTCAAAGGGCTCATACAATTCACTGATCTCATGAAGTATGTTATCCACGGTATTGTTTGATTTTAGTTTTGCTCTCTTTGTACCATAAATCCACCCTCATAATGACCCGTCCATCAATTGCTCCAGGGTGTTCTCTGGTATTGTGTTTTCTGCCATGACCATTGGACAGACTATGAGCTTGCTACCTGACTATGGTAAAGCGAAAGCTGCTGCGTTCAAAATATTTGCCATGATGGATTACGAGCCCCAGATAGACGCGTATTCTGACTCGGGGTCCAAGGTACACCAATCAATAGTCCCGTAAATGAGAGTTCAAGTAATTTGTTTAATGTTGGATTGTTCTCATTACATCACGTAATCATCACGCGAGTAAATATATAATAGACGAGGAGAGTGGCAGCCGCTGCACTCATTTGCCACACTGCTACAGTATTATCCACATCAACATCTTTCGCGTAGCGCGCGAAGTCCTTTTCTTAGAACCAGTTTGTAAAACTCCGCGCGTGAAAAGCGCGTTTCTTCGCGCGGGCATTGCTTGCTTTATCACGTGCATGCATTTCCGTACGTGGGCAGGTATCATAAATTAAATCATCGAGACAATGCATTGATCGCCTCATTCTAAATGCGGATACAGTGTCATCTGATGCGAGCTTTCCTTTTTCGGACTCAATTTCAAAATCAGCGTTTTCCAATGTGAATGAAGTGAGTCCGATCATCGGACTGAAGGATTAAATTCAAGATTATCTGGGAAGTAACATAGACTGATAGAGATGTTTCATTGTTTCAGCCTGATGTCAGGGGGGTTCTGCAGTTTGACAATGTTAAATTTAACTACCCCACGAGACCAGAATTGCCTGTTTTGAGAGGTAACTCAATCAATCCTTACTTAGATCAGATCTTAACTTAAATCATATCCTTACTAAGATCTTATCTTGACTTTGATTTGAGAAGTCAGTCAATTGGTGTCACAAACGGCTCCAATTCTACACGCAGCAGACTTGACCAATCATTTGCGGTGTTTATACACTTCATCCACTATTTCCAGGTCTATCATTCACTGTTGAGAAGGGCAAAACCATCGCACTTGTTGGACAGAGTGGCTGTGGCAAGTCCACTTCTGTTCAGCTCACCGAGAGGTTCTATGACGCTCTAGATGGCGTTGTGGTAAGTCTTGGTGTTGGGAAATGAAATATCAAATATCAGCCTGCAAATTTTGGAATACTTAGAAGTTGCAGTTGTTGCTGGTTTTGATGAAGCTGTCATTTCAGTGCGTGGACGGGCAAGACATAAGAAAAATCAATGTTGCGCATTTGCGTCAACAAATGGGACTTGTATCTCAGGAACCCATCTTATTCGACTATTCTATCGAAGGTATTCACAAATCATGGCACTTGATTCGATGATTTGATAAAACAAATTTTATTAATCGATTGCAATACTCGTTACTTGAGCATTGCTTTCTTCTGAGCGCCCCAATTAAAGGGCCACAGCCAGTCCCAGTGAGAATTCTCCTCTGTCTCCTCGATATCAGTGTCATCTGCGGGCCTCATTGTGATAACCTTCATGTACCGGAGTAGAGTACACATCTTACCGTTCCTATCCCAACTCATATACCCCTCATCCCCCCACTCCACACCCCAGCTGTTTTTCAAGATATACGCTTCCCGAGAGTATCCCACCATCACAACTGCGTGGTCACATACTGAATCACAGTTACTGGGAGTGTACAGCTTGCCCCTGTACGAGTGCAGGTTATCCGCTACTGTCCCTATGCACAGAGAGATTGGTGATGTGTAAGTCAGGTGGTACATCACCTCGCCTGGTATGGCTGGTACCGCGTGGTAACCCGATAGTTTGTACTCCGTGAGTGCATTCCGCATCTTCTTGTACGCACTACAACTTGTCATGGTGCCGGATACACTGTGTGTTTCTGGGATATCCTCCTCGAATCCCAGCCGTCCAGTTTCCATAACGTAATCGTAACCGTATTCAATGAACCCACCGTACCGTACCAAGCTCCGATCGTCCGCACAATCGTACATTTCCTGTACGGCGAGGTCGTCCAGGTATCCAGTGAGAGCAGACAGCACCGACTGTACGACACACGTTGCCGCTTGTGCCCAGCAGCTCCCTTTCAGCTGCTTCTTGACCTCCCCCACCAAGTGTCCCTCTCTCCACTGATCAAAGGCCTCCGGGACAGACTTTGTACGGTCTATGGGCAGGATGCGTCCCACCTGCAACTCTCCATCTGTTGGATCTGACCCATTGGTTCCCCTCATCAAACCTCTCTCCGCCTTACTCATATCCGCCATGAAGTGTAGTCCCACGTCCCACGTGACCAGGGGGTCTTGTCTCATTTCCAATATCTGGCGGATCTCATCCTCAAATAACTTCATCCTCAATGATATCTCGTGGGGTGGTCGGGTGTGCTGGTGTTTTCGAGTGTGTTCCTGATAAAGCTTGCGGAGGGTACACTTACTGTTTAGAGCCATTTCCAGCTGATGTGAAGATAGCACCTCGGCCCCAGCTTGCCAAGAGAGAAGGAGGAGTTGGAGGAGTAACAAGGTGTGGTCCATTGTGGAAATGAGCACTTCCACGCCGCGACACGATATTTCTACTTTAGTGGAAAATGGGATTAGCAGTGGTAATCTCATTTTCCACAAATTTAGCACGTTTGTGAAGCCAACCAACATCTGTTGATGGTATTGTTTTGTTTTTGTTAACAACCTTCATTCAATTCAAGTGCTTTCGTCAATTCAACGATTTTATGCTTGAATATCACAACAATAGGTCTCGCTCTGATATTAATTCGGTTTATGACGAGAACAATAGATTCACGTATAGGTTTTCAGTCAGTATAGAAAGAAAGTTTCATTTTCAATATTCCCTCTAAATCTTATCATATTCCTACATTAATAGGGCTTTGGCACCGGAAGCCCGTATTTTGGGCTTTCCCCTTACTCATTCTACTATGATACAGGATTTATTCCAATTTCATACCTGCAAAAACCATGTAAATAGAGGAACAAATGCTTCATATGGTTATTTGGGAAATTGAAATCGCCCACTGATCGGCTCCCATACAATCAGGAATTTTGTAATTTCTCCCTCCCAGAGAATATCAAGTACGGTGCACTGCACAGGAAAGTAACTGAGGAAGAAGTCCGGCAAGCTGCAATAGCTGCTAACATCAACAACTTTATCCTTACCCTCCCTGATGTTAGTATCAGCATAACAACCACAGTGTTACGTCGTTACTCATATTATTCCTCAGTCGTAACATCACGAAAATACGCGTTTACACGGATGTGTTTATTTGGCCAGCACATTGATTGTCTATGCTCGCATTTCACCATGCGGAGTTTTTATCTGGTCAAACACTCACAACGTGATCGTCAGGGTTATAAAACGCGAGTTGGAGAGAAGGGAGCACAATTGTCAGGGGGACAGAAACAGAGAATTGCAATTGCTCGGGCACTCATCAGGGACCCTAAGATTTTGCTGCTGGATGAAGCAACCAGCGCTCTCGATACCGAAAGCGAAAAGGTATATCTATAATCAAATACTCAAATATCGCCCTCTGGCTTGTATTGATAATTTCAAGGTTTTATCAGATAGCAATTGATGATAAAAATCGTTATTCAGAGAAAATACCAGCAACAATTGGAAGCAAAATGTCACAATTGGGATCAATCTTGTATCAGAAAGAAGCAATGTTACCCTAGCAATCCCTGTAGCAACCCATAGCATTAGCAACAAACCAAACAATTCACTTCAGGTGGTACAAGAGGCACTTGACAAGGCACGAGAGGGACGAACGTGTCTGGTGATCGCTCACCGACTCTCTACAATCCATACTGCAGATCTGATCTGTGTGATCCAGGAGGGGGTTGTGGTGGAGAGTGGCACTCACGCGGAACTCATGACCGCACGTGGCGTATACTTTAATCTTAACAAATCGGCTGCGTAACGAGCTAAACACAGTATCAGATGTAATAAACAGTACACAGTAGCTCACTGAGCAGTGCAGATGCTCACTATACAGATGCTCAGTGTTCAACTTGATAACTACTCGCTAATATTTACTAAGTATTTCATTTTTGCAGTAATCGATATATTTCGGTAAAAGATGTAATGTACATTAAGACAGATTTTAGAATCGAAGTAAAATCGTGGGTATCCGCATACTCGTACTGAACTCGAACAGTGAACATGCTGTAGCACTAGCATTAGTACATAAGTTAAAGTTGCATGTATTTTGTACTTCTAAATTTCAAATAAAAGCTCGAATTCGATACTCCGAACTGGATGAGTCGATTTTCACTAGCAGTAGCAGTAGCTATACTTTGCTTAATTAACGTCGGTAGTAAGATTTACTACTCCTACTCAATAAAGCATTAAATTCAACGTTAATTTAAATGGTTGACCGATGAATACTTCAGCCTATGATCAAGGCCCCTAGTCAGTGGTAACTTAGCTAAATTTATTTTGCTAAACTAACGTGTCAAACCAAATCACTATCAGTTCACATATTTGATATTCAATGTGTGAAAATGTTGCGATTTGCAAAAATTCAACTTTACCGGATGTTATCTGTCTACTGTTTCTTGCGCGCGGCGCGCAAGAAATAGTGGACAGCTATAAAAAACATCCGGCCAAATAGTTTACCCATGGGCGTTTTGAGACGTTTGCGCAGGGAAGCGTCGTTAGACCAATCACAATGCAGAATTAAGTCACGNTCCGAACTGGATGAGTCGATTTTCACTAGCAGTAGCTATACTTTTGCTTAATTAACGTCGGTAGTTAGATTTACTCCTACTCAATAAAGCATTAAATTCAACGTTAATTTAAATGGTTGACTGTGCACACGTTGCGCGCCCCTGTTCTACTCAGTGAACTGAAAAGAGAGAGACGCGCAGCGCGCGCGGAGTATTTGGGTCACGCAGCGCGGGAACATGGTTGATTGTAGGATTTCACCCTACCCTTGCTGGCGGGATTTTATCCCTGGCAAGGGGCGGATTGAAAATCGCGCGCACCGACGGTAGGGTAAAATCCTACAACATGGTTGACCGATAAATACTTCAGCCTATGATCGGATCAACTTCAAGGCCCCTAGTCTGCAGTAGTCAGTGGCGGGTTGCCCCTTACTAAGGCTTAGTAACTTAGTTACATTTATTTTGCTAAACTAACGTGTCAAACCAAATCACTTTAACTATCAGTGTACGTGTGCACATTAGTTTGCGCGCCGGATCGGATGTTCATGTTATCGGTCCACTGTTTTTTGCGCGCGGCGCACCTTCAGCCAAAATTGTTCATTGTAGGGCTTTTGTTCCCGCGCTGCGTGACCCAAATACTCCGCGCGCGCGCTGCGCGTCTCCGTCTTTCTACGACTTTTCAGTTCACTGAGTAGAACAGGGGCGCGCAACGTGTGCACAGGCTTTTTCTACCGCGACTGCCCCGTCGCGTCGGCGCCGCACAATTGAATTTGAAATTCAGCACTTGCCTTGTCGATCGATGATTGGCCCTGTCGAGAATTTCGTTTTGCGCGCGGCGCAAGCTTATTGATCTCGCGGTTTGCATCAGCGGTTCAGCATCGCCAAACAACCTTTGCTTGTTCCCGCGCTGCGTGACCCAAATACTCCGCGCGCGCTGCGCGTCTCCGTGGTCTACGACTTTTCAGTTCACTGAGTAGAATAGGGGCGCGCAACGTGTGCACACCTTTGCTTTGAATTTTCCAGGAATGAAATCTCGCCAGCGAGGTTAGGGAGAAATCTTACAAGGACCAAAACGCTTTCGATGAAGGCGCCCTGCACAAGATTCAATAGAAACATTGGACAGAAAACATTCGGTAATGTGCCCACAATTCTACTCAGTGCATGGATGCTCAATTTCTGTGCTGTGTGATCCAAAAACTAGAACTCTGAATTGCACGTCTAGTCTCTGCAACATGCAATATTCCTATCAAAAGTTCCTATTTGCCTGTCTGCATGGGAATGCGTCTTTTAATTCAATCTATTTTGTCGTTCATCTTATCAAAACTACTTATTACAATTAAATTAGGGCCTGAGAAGGTTGTTGAACGTCAAAATTATAATTACGATCAATTTACATCTACATTTGTTAACAGAATCAAAAGAGAATTGACTAACTATCTCTCATTGTAACTTCTGCAACAGTTATTCAATCGTCCAAACTCCAATCCATGAACTTAGAACTATGCATCTATACATCTACTGGCACTTCCATCATATGAACACAGATGATTGAAATTTGAGAGGAATCTAATACTCAAATCATACAATTTACTTCTTTCATAGTTCTTAAGTTTAGCTGTGATCATCATTCATTATGATATGATATCACTGTGTCCTGATCAGCAGTGACATAGCCAGAGGGTATACAGAGAATGTATTGCATAGCCTGACAAACCCTTTTATAAAGCCTGAGATCTTAGGGAAAGTCTTGCTTCCCGAAAATTCCCACATCTTAACACCTTTTCCTTCAGGAATACATGATGTTACATAGTTCATGGATTGGACGATTGAATAAGAGTCGCATAAGTTACGATGAGAGAGTTAGTTAATTCTCTTTTGACTCTGTTTACAAATGAAAATAGGTCTTTTAATTTTTGAGTATTTATTTGAGTATTTATAATAAAGTTTTTCCGTCAATTTAGTATTAGTAATGATTATGATGTATTATAATAACGTATTCTTGTTACAGCCTGAGGATGTCGTTGAACGACGAAATTGATCGCAATTAAAAGACATATTTTCATTTGTAAACAGAGTCAATAGAGAACTAACTACTCTCTCATCGAATACATGATGCATACCCTTGTCTATAATCCTAGCATCTTTACTGCTGATAAGAACTGTCATCTCATTTCAATTCCAGGTAGCCATGTCATTCAGTTCATTGCTTGAGGAGGCTAATCACACTCTTGAGTCAAATGATTTAAATGATACTCAATGGTCTATTGACAGCAACAGTAGCAACACTCTTCCATCACCATTACCCCCTTCATCGAAGTCTGATTCAAAGCCATACTTGAATCAAAACTGTGTTAAACAGAACTTTATCAATGGTACAGGAGGGCTACCAAATGTAAACAACCAAAACTGTCATAACTTCAGTACTCAGGTCAATATTTCAAAGCAACTTTCCCGCCATCATGTCATAGCTGAACCAAACCCTTTTTATCACCAAAATGGATATCCAAATTCCTTTACCGAGCAGCTCCATCAAGAAACCCTTATTCAGCACAGAACACATTTGCCTATTCAGCTAGATGAATTCTACAACTCCAATGCATTGCTTCGTCATCAACTAGTACCCCAAAACCTAAACAACAATCATGCCATGTCGCAAAATAATTACCTGAAGCAGCTATCATATCCTCCATACCCAGTAACAGAGAAAAGTAGAAAGCGGCCAAATAAAAAAGCCACACCTAGGAAAAAGGTACATTTTTTGTTTTGTAGACAGGGTTCAAGCAGTATTGGGGTTGTCACAAATCAGTGATCACTCACCTTTAAATTTACTGATATCAAGTTCATTGAAGTCAAGTTGATGAGGGCCTTGTTTTCGTTAATCAGATACTCTAGCATTAATTGAAACTCATTCAGGTAAAAATTGAACTCAAAGGACCACCACCAAATTGGAAACAGCTTTATGACAACATAATGGAGATGAGGAATAACATAGTAGCTCCTGTTGATGTCATGGGGTGTTTTAAAAATGCACAGACGGATAAAGGACCCAAAGTAGGTGAATATTGTATATTGATGGTTAGTTCATGGCTGTATCCATAGAAATAGGTTTCTGATATCAAATTTTGAACTGTTATCCCCTTCCTCCTGAATCAGATTTACCGGTATCAAGTCATGATTTCTCTAATGCTCTCAAGTCAAACGAAGGATGAAGTGACTGCTGGGGCAATGCGACGACTGAAACAGTTTGGACTCGATCCAAAACATATTTCTCAAACAGAAGAATCAGTACTGGCTCAGTTGATACACCCTGTGGGGTTTTGGCAGGCAAGTGCTCGCTAGAATTTGTCACTTAATTCCCCACAAGAACCAATTCGTTGCGGAACATATGTATCTGCGCAAGAGTTACAAATTTCGCCACTGTTTCGCAATTCCACTCCTAAACCTACCCTTCAGTTATACAATAATTGTATAATATTCACGACTGTTGGGGATATCAGCTGTTTAGGATACCATTATATAAACTGAACATTTTTTATACCCATAACGAAAATATCATCGAATACTCTTTGTGAAATGGTGATGAAAACGTCATGTAATATTCTGCAATCTGCAGTACGAATACAAAGTGTGAATCATAACTTGATTAGAACTCCGTCATTCTTACCATGTCTACTTAGAACTTAGTGATTTTTTCCATTAAATATGTTTATTGACTTAATGCATTCAAATATACCGTGAATACTATTTCATATCAAAACACATGATAAACAAACATATATTACCTATATTATGTTTACATGCTAAATACCCACGCTAATTTAGAATTTCACGTCACATGTCAATGAATAGGCAGTCGTGATTGGTCTATACGAAAATCACCTCATTATTGATTGGAGGGTCGTATTATGGTTCTTTATCATTTACTCCGTGATTCATCACTAGTCACGTTACCAATTATCAGTCACGTGTCTCGGGTTTCCTGTTGCCAGGGTAGCAGGAGAGATGTGTCACGTGTGTGCATGTGATTTTGTGCTGGTGCCAGCAATGCTGCACCCACAGACACAGTGACTGTTTGTAGCAATGCTAATGATGGTAATAAGGGAATCATAAACGCGTAATTGGGATTATAAAATGACTTAATGAGGGCCTCTACGTTTAAACTAAATGTAAGGCTCGACTCATTATCGAGGCACAGTACCTATATGAGCGTGTGTTTGCGTGTGAGCATTTGTGTGTGTTTGTGTGTGTGTGTTTTGGTGGCTGTGTGTATACTGTACATGTGTGGGCACAGTGCACAGTGTACACTGTACATGTATGTCGTATGTGTACAATGTACATGTGTGTGCACAATGCTGAATGCACTATGTACAATGTACATGTGGGTATACTGTATGTATCTGTATCTGTGTGTGTCTGTTCGTCTGTGTGTGTCTACTTTCTGTATCTGTGTTTGTGCTTCATCCATGTAAGTCCATGTAGTCATCCCCTAAGTCCAATGAAATTTGTGGGATATCCGGTTTACCGTAACTATGCTTCGTATTTTAAGCATCCATTGTAACTTTATAAACTTTTAAACCGATGACTAGGACTACCTTATTATAATTTGCCCTGAGTTTTTCAGCAATAGGTATTGAACACACACCTGAAAATGCAATTCAATTCCAAGCTGATAGTAATGATTCATACCACAATATAGGTAGTGTTTCAGAGGTGCGATATTTCTCGATGGTGTCAAACTGCGCGTTATCTTGTATCTGTTGCTGAGTGTATAGTGTATGTGCGTGTGTTGGTATGTATCTTAGCGTGTCTGTGTGCGATTGTATCTGTGTGCGACTGTGGGTACTCTGTGCGTTTTTCTCTGTGTGCGTGTTTGTGGTGACACACAGTAAAACACACAGACGGTGTTTGGTTGCGTCAGGGTGTTTGAGTGTGTGTGTGTGTGTGT